>VZTV01114777.1:27622-39100 GCA_013400875.1 Anhinga rufa | reverse complement strand
GGGGTGCCGGGGGCCCCCATCAGCCGGTGTGTCCCAGACTGCCCCACGCACCCAGATTTCAGCCGGTTGGGGTGCCATGCACCCAGCAGCCGGGGCGTCCCAGGCTGCCCCACACACCCGTTATTTCAGCCCCTGGGGTCTCCGGTGCACCCACGGCCCCGCTCTCGGAGCCGACTGGCACACCGCAGCACCCCGGGGGTGCTGCCCCGAGTGGGTGGGTGGGGGGTGCCGTACCTGGGGGTGCCACCAGCGTGTCGCGGTGGCTGAGAAACTCCACCTGGTCGCTGTAGCTCTGCGTGTAGGCGGTGCTGGAACCGGCGCTGCGGGATTCGGTCCAGTGAACGCGGGCAGCGCCCATCGCCCGCAGCCTCAGGGCTCCGAGCCGCACCGCCGCCGCCAGCTCCNTTGCTCAGTGTCCCCCCAAAGCCCCCCTCCAGCTCCCATCCCACCCGCGGCCTCGACTCGGCCCCGGCCGAAATCCCCGTTCCCAGGGTCACAGCCGGCGGCTGCGATGGCAGGGGGGGTACTTCTCCCTCGGAGAAACCCCTCGGCTGCTGCGGTGTTGCTCAGTGTCCCCCCAAAGCCCCCCTCCAGCTCCCATCCCACCCGCGGCCTCGACTCGGCCCCGGCCGAAATCCCCGTTCCCAGGGTCACAGCCGGCGGCTGCGATGGCAGGGGGGGTACTTCTCCCTCGGAGAAACCCCTCGGCTGCTGCGGTGTTGCTCAGTGTCCCCCCAAAGCCCCCCTCCAGCTCCCATCCCACCCGCGGCCTCGACTCGGCCCCGGCCGAAATCCCCGTTCCCAGGGTCACAGCCGGCGGCTGCGAGGGTGGCGGGGAGGATTTCTCACTCGGAGCAGTGGCCCCTTTGTTCCAGTCCTGCAGGCGAGAGCCGAGGGCTGTGCCGCGTGCGGATCCACATCCTTCCTTTCCCAAGAGCCGTTCCCAGGGGTCGGAACAGGCTGCAACTGGTTCTGGGCTCCTCGCGCGGCGTGGCCGGGCCAACTGGCGACGAAGGGAAAACTGTTCTGGGACATCGCTTCACTTATTTCTAAGAAATCAAGAACTGGCTCCCGTTCAGCTTGTGCAATTACAGAGTGAGCAATACATCTTCCCCGTGCTTTTTAACCAGGCGAACGCTGGTTTCCTACCAGCTCGTACTGGAGTTTGTGCGGTGCCGCTCCAAAACCCAGTGACAAATTACACCTGCGTGGGCCGGCACGGCACGGGGGTCTTGATCTGTCGGCAACATCTGCTGCCGCCGGTGCTCGGCCGGGGTAAAAGCGTGTAAACCGGGAACTGGTGATTCTCAGAGCGGACATCACCATTAGCAGCGCCTCGAGATGTTGTAGAAGGGAGGAGAAAGGGGTCTATGACCCCTCTGCCCCAAAAGGGTTAATGCAGCTTTAGAAACTTCCACTTTTAGTCATGACTGTCACGTTTGCAGGGCGCCAGAGCTCTCCACCCCGGGCACAGGCTGGGGATAAGACAAAACAGGCATTAAAAATGTTACTCAGCATTTGGCCGCCAAAGTTTTAAGGATTTTCAAGTTGCTCCCAGCCATGCTGGGCAGGACCTGCTGTGCTGAATTGGGCTGATCTCAGTCACCGAAAATGAGCTGGGCTGAAGCCTTGCAAAGCTTTAACTGTCTCCAAAGGCTAACTGGAATTGTCTGTCTCCCTCCCCGAGGGAAGGGGACCGCGTTTTATTTTATGTGCACGACTATTTGCTGCCACAAGCAAAAATGAGTCATAGCGAACGCTGCGAAGGGAGCCCAACAGCAATGGGAGAGGGAAAGAAGGCAGGAAGGCACATCACAGCATGAGCTAAGAGGTGACGCCAGCTCTGGGAAGGTGCCTGGTGTCCCCACTGCGACCCACGGTGACATTACAAGTGGTGGGGCTCTCAAGAGGGGCTGGAGCCTTGGCCGGGCCGAGGCAGCTCCATCCTGTGCTTGGCACCTTCCTCCTCCCGCCTGTCAGCACGCACACCCCTCAGCCCGTGACTCAGCCTTCGCCCACGGGATGAGAAACTCTGCAAACCTCCCTCCTGCGTCAGCTGCATGAGATGTCCACAGCTACCCCTCGTTGCCTCCGCGTGGGGTGGGAAGCCTCTCTCTGACCTCTTTGGGACCCCAGCGCCAGGAGAGGGTCTCTCCTCTCTCCCAGGTTATCTCCAGGTGCAGGGGCTGCGGGCCCACAGCCAAGGGCTTTCCATTCGGGAATGCTCCTGGGTGCCCAAACCCAACTAAAACCCAGGCCAGGCTCGGTGCAGGAAGGATCTCCAACTCTTCAGCCCCACCTAGAGTCTGGCCAGGCTTAAGCTGGTCCCAAGAGGAGCTGACACCCAGCCCAGCTCAGAAGGGGCTTCTCCTTCCCTGACCCGCTGCCGAGACCTGGTGGCTTCTCCCCTGGAGAAGCTGACCCTGGAGCCACACAATGGTCCCTGGAAAGCCAGAGAGAGGGGGATGCAGCAGGTAAAAAGGCAAGTCGGCCGCTCTACCCTGACCCAATGTGGGGATGAGACGGGGCAACGCGGAGCCTTGCACAAGCGCACGCTCCTGGCTTGAGGAATAAGCTCTGTCCCTGCTGGATTTGCGAGTGTTGCGTATGGATGAGGATTAAGGTGCCGATCGAGGGCCGCCCCACAGCGGAACAGGAGCCCTGGCGTGCTCTTAGCCCACGTGCCAGACCTCTCGTGGATACCTCTCCATGAAAATAAAATGGCTTCCAGATGTTTGCCTCTCACCAGGGCAGGAGCTACACCGCTGGGAAGTGCTGCGGGATCCTTGGACAGAAAAGGCGACTGCACAAAAAGCAGTTATGTTTCCTAGGGCTCTCACATCACCTCATGCAGAGTTCAGAGCCTTCCTTGCCTTGCCTTTGCCCATTAAACCTCTATCTTTCCCTCTCTTCCTGCTTCTTATCTAAGATGATACACAATATACATTTAATAGCTCTGCCACACAGTCTGAACATCCTTCTTTCACCCTTTTTCTTGTCTCACAGCGCAGCACCCCGGTGCCAGCACTCACCTCCCTGCCAGGAAACTGCAGATAAACTCACAGCTCAGGGAAGAGCAGAAGGAAGGGGTTTTATCTCTGCCTAGTTTCCCTCCCCTGCATTGCCTTGTTACCATGACAAAACCTGCATTTTTTAAACACCACGCAGACACAGTTGATCTCATCGAGAAGCAACAAGAAGGGAGCAGTCCCAGGGACCTTTGGATGATGGCGTGTTTTCAGCAGCCTCTTGCTAGCTGACATCAGGAAGGTCCTCACGCTGCCGTTGGGGACAGTGGGAACAGAGCAGGACCCACTGGGATTGGAAAGAAGCCATTTTGGCTGCAGAACAGCACTACTCCGCAGCCCACGGCCTTCGCTCCCTTAAAACACTCCTGTGATCACGCGCCCGTGTCCTTCTCGCAAAGCAGGAAAGGAATCCGCGTATGGACAGAGACAATAAAATCCCAGCCCACAAGTTCTGGCAGTTCAGCTCTCCCCGTGCAGTAGGCAAGGTCCAGAAACCATCGGTTCCAAGCTACAGGAGTGCAGAGCACTGTCGAGGCCAAGCAGCTCACGCAGCTCCCCCAGCCCCTGGCCCGGTGCCTTTCTCCAGATGGCTCCAGGGGCTTCTATCACACACAATCCCAGCAGCAAAATCCGAACATGCTCACGGCAGCTTGCAGCTTCCCTACAGACATTCACTGCAGGGATAATGGGGAATAAAACTCACGCTGTAACCTTGCAGCTAATGCGGCCGCCATCCAAACACCGCAGTGACCAAGTGCTCAGGACCTTCTCTGCTGGGGTTCAGGGCAAGGGCTTCTCCCTTGTCCTTCACTGTAACTGGGACCCTTAGCACAGTTGCAGCTGCAAAGGGGCCAGCCTTAGGCACAGCACGGAAGAGGCGCTGCCAAAAGACAGATTCCAGAGTAATGCAGGGGTTTGGAGCTGATGGCAAGGTACAGTCATCCAGAAATAGAGAGTATGACCCTTCAAGGCAGCCCAGAGACAAGAACACCGCCAGGAAGGCAGCTCATGTCCCCGTTCCATCAATCCAGTTCCCTCCTGCAACCTCTCCATTTGCCAGCTAGGGCTGGCACGGCTTTCTGGGTTGCACTTAGCCACTGACAGAATTAAATGCTCTCGGCATGAGTGAAGGCCTACGGCCATCTCCGGGGCTGGGCAGCACACAGGACTGTGTCACAGCCAATCATAAGGCCATCAGAAACAGGGAAAGGGGGAGGAAAAGCCCCAGAGCCATGGCTGTAACGCTGTCATTGGGGGGGGAGGATAAAAGCAACGCACTTTCATAAGAAAAGGCAGAGTTAACGAGCGGAAGGACAGCTGAGATGTCCCGTAGCCCTCAGCTCTGGATCATTTCATCCCAACCACACAAAGAAGTCAAGTAGCTTGTCCTCTTGCAGTAGATCTAAGCAACGTGCCAGCTGGGTATGTAGTCCCAGCATCAGGAAACTGAAAACAAATATTTACTGAACTACTAAGTGCTCTTTCCACACTTGTGAACAGACACTTCTATTTGCACTTCCCTCTGCAAACAGAACAAAAGCCACAATCCTTTCGTGCTCACCAGCCCCGAGTTTGCAGGCAGCCTCCTAGAAACCAGCAGCAGAGAAACCCTTGGCAAAGGTGAGAAAAGGCTGTCCAAGAGGTACAACCCTGCTTGGGTTGGCAGGCACCCACCAGCGTGGAGGTCCTCCCGGAGGGGATGTCTGCAGCCCAAGGGGGTCCCAACCCAACGCCCTGCAGCACAGAACCACCCCCATGCCCCGGCTTACCGGGGATGAGCTGGCAGCGGCGGTACAGGAAGGTCTGGTAGGCTGTGTAGTCATGGTAGACAGTGTTAAGCCCCACGGTGTGTCTCTCCAGCCAGTGCGCGGTGGCCAGCCCACGAGCGTACACCTCCAGCGCCCGTAGCCGCAGCTTGCCACGTAGCTCCAGCTGCACCCGGCCATGCATCAGCTCCCCGCTGCCGTAGGCGCCCCACACTTGCCCTTCCTCTAGCTCCAGCACCAAGTTCTGCACGCAGCCCAGGGACTGCATCGCTGCTGGCCCTGCTTATCCAGCAGCTCCGGGAGGTTGAGCCCTGCCTGGGCTGAGGTGAGTGGGACAGGCAGCTGTGCAGCCCTCCAAGGAAGGGAGGAAAAAGCAAAGGCTGCACCGAGAACCCCTAATTTATCCTTGCCCCTAACTGGCCCAACCCTGCAGGCCTAATCTTCCCCAAGGTTGGACTGAGTCCCTGTTTTGCAGTGACGCTTTAGCATTGACCTCATGTGCGTGAGGCCGATGCTGTGCTGAGGATGGGGCCGTGGAGACAAGTGACGTGTTTTTAAACCGATCAAGAAATAACATGACTTCATCTTATCTCTGAGTCACAGACACTGTCGACGTGCAACTGGTACATGCTGGTGGCTCCGTCGGCAGGGTGGGGTGTCACGCACCACCAACCGTGCTGGCAGATTTCACTTAGCTGGGGGAATTAAAGAAAGGCTGCTTGGCCTTCCTGCTTCAGGCATTCCTGGGGCATTGCTGGAAGGGGTGGGAGGAGAGTTTAGAAAGCAAAGGCCCTTAGCCCATGTCGTGGTTTAGCCCCAATCAACAACTAAGCCCCACCCAGCCGCTTGCCCACTCCCCCCTGGTGGGATGGGGGAGAGAATTGGAAGAGTAAAAGTGAGGAAACTCATGGGTTGAGATAAAGACAGTTTAACAGGTAAAGAAAGAGCCGTGTATCCAAGCAAAGCAAAACAAGGAATTAAATCACTCCTTCCCACGGGCAGGCGGGTGCTCAGCCATCTCCAGGAGAGCAGGGCTCCATCACCCTAACAGTGACTGGGTAAGACAAACGCCATCACTCCCAATGTCTCCCACTTCCTTCTTCTTCCCCCAGCTCTATACACCGAGCATGACACCGTATGGTGTGGGACACCCCTTGGGTCAGTTGGGGTCAGCTGTCCCGGCTGTGTCCCCTCCCAGCTTCCCGTGCCCCCGGCACAGCACGGGGAGCTGAAACAGTCCTTGACTGGTGTAAGCGCTACTGAGCAACAACCAAAACATCTCCGCATTATCACCACTGCTTCAGCACAGATCCAAAACACAGCCCCATACTGGCTACTGCGAAGAAAATTAACTCTATCCCAGCTGAAACCAGGACAGCCCAAAAGCCATTTTTACTTTCTGTATCTGAAGTTGCACCAAAATCCACATGAAAAAGAAAGTGAATAACCACAGGGTCATCCCAGAGACAGCTCCTCAGCCAGCTGGTTCCACCAAAAGGGTGATGGTTCACCATTTCTCCCCAGTGAGCTGTGGCTGTTTCTGCGGTAGTACAGGTGGCAATGTCACCTCAGGGTCACAGAAAAGTAATGGGGTGGACAGGTAGCAGATGCAAGTCCCTGTTACTACACCAAATGATGCAATCTAGGTGTTTGAATTGAGGTGTTTGTAGCGTACCAGCATAAGATACTGACGTGAGGTGCCTGTGTGCATTTGCAAGACGTGGCTTCTTTGAAGTAGGCTTGGAGCAAAGACTGCCCCTTTCCTGAGAGACGTAGAGTCAAATCCCAAGAGGAAAGCATGGAGGTTCATGTGCCCAGCCACCGCTCACACACACGCAAACTGCAGCAATTGGAAATGGTGTAGTAACCCGGGCTCAAATGCCTTGGTGCTGGCTCACAGCACATATAAATCGAGCCCATCTGCGTCAAAAGGCTGAGAAGAGCTTGTGAAGCAGCAGCTGTGAGAAGGCAGCGGCTGACCCGGCTCACTCGGCCTCCCGAGGGAGTTGGCTGGCTGGCCCACACTGATCCCTCTTTAAAATACCTATATCCCAAACAGAGTTAGTGCAAGCTCGGCATTCAGGAAACCCCCGTGAGTTATCAGCTCAACAAAAATACATGGCTCACCTCTAGGAAAACAGCCCACTCATCACAAGCTGGGGAGGGCTACCTCTCTGCCCCACTGTTCACTGACCTTTGCTTTCAGGCCTTGACACCAAAATCCAAACACAAAATAAGGCAATATTCCAGCCCACACACAGTCCTGACAGTGCCTCTCACTTTGCTTCTGATCTCTTGCCCCTCTCTGAGCTTCCCCCTACCCCACCTGCTTTGTCCTGCCCCGGTGCTCACCTAGAGGCACTCAGTGGGTCTTGCAATCCAGAGAGACGTGTCGCCCACGCCTTTGAGCTAATCTCCCACTGTTTATTCTTGCTGTCACAACACCTTCTTGTGTCCTTGTTCAACTTGTGAAATAAATGTTCCCTGTAATAACACCCAGCCAGGCCAAGAGCAGGGCACTAGAATGGCTAACAGGTTACACGATGTGTAGGCAGTCTGCAGTGCAGCAGGTTCTGGGCGGTCACTGAAGAAGGGAGAACATCATGGTGCAAAGAGCACCTTCCTCTGGGGACAGTATCCTTTCAGGGTCCCCAGGGGGACGCAGCTCACTTGGGAGTTTGCCTTTTGGATTTCTGCTGGGCCTCTGGACTTGGGCGTGAACTCATCTTTCTGCTCAGTCCTGAAGAGGTCCTGCGCCTTCCAGGGTAGCCCCAGGTGTGAGTATTTGATCTGAGGAGAGAGAAAAGCTTCCAGTACATGGGGAAGAGGCAGGTGGTGATGTGGAATCTGGAAGCCCCTACATCTGAGCCCCGTGTTGCTACCCCCCTGAGCAGCTGCAGTCTGTGCCTGCATCCTCTCTCTGGCAGATGCACAGCCTTCTCCGCTCGTGGTGCAAAGAGACATTTACCCTGGCTGGATGCCTCTAGCCATGCCAATTTTCCTCCTCTGATCCTCTGTGGGGGACCAGAATCACCTTCCCACTCCCTCCAACATTCCTTGGCTTAGGGTCTTGGTTGCCTATCCTTCTTCTCCCTTCAAAGATTTTTCTCAGCTACAACTCTGCTCCCCACAGAGCATTCACTTGAGACTGGAGGCAGACAGGGTTTGATGCATGGCTGTCCCATCTCAAGAGGGTCAAGAGCACACACCAAATCTGATGATGTTACTGGGGAGGCTACAGCTTCGCTTGGTGTAATCCTGCTTCCCCAAACCGCCCTGTGGCAAATCCAAGCCTATTAAGGCGGTACCTGCTGTAGCATGTCTTCGGAGAGTCGTCGTTTCTGCTGTCTGTGTGGGACCAGCATGGCCTGCGTGGTTGTGACAGAACTTTCATCTGCTGACAGATGGAATTGAAAAAAAAAAAGTAAATTCAAGGCAGTAAATTAGGAAGCTATATCAGAAAAGATTTGCAGTTTGACTTGCAGTCCCAGATCTGTGTACATTTCCATTAACAAGAGGAAAAGACAGGCTTTGCTGTCAGCACTTTGCTGAAAACCTTTGCCCAGTCAGAAAACAATTCTCAGGGTGAGGAGGTAAATGAAGAACTTCACATGGAAGTTACAGCAGTATCACTCCATATGCTAGTTATGGAGCTGCTCCAGAAGTTTGGGGCCAAGGAGAAGATCAATGCAACTGTGATCCGGTCCACATTTAGTAAAACAAATGGCTTGGAAACAGACACATGGCAGGAAGGGAGCTCTCTCTTAGCTGCAGAGTACTGGCCATCAGAAACAGGAGGCAACATCAGAGGAGGATTTTGTTAATGCCTTCCATGACCAGCTCTAACCGCATCCCTTCTTGAGGTTGCGTAAGCACAGCTTTTGATCAAAATCCTCTCCTTCCTGCCAAATACAAATGCAAAGCAACTTCTAAAACCAAATGTAGCAAGGGAGAAAGATCAAGCCACTGGTTCATGTCCCAGAAATCAACTATGTCACCTGAATATGCTAAACATTGCTGTACGATGGCAGTGAATGCCATCGTGATGCTGGCACAGGCATCAAGCTGGCTGATAAGTGAGCTGTCCTTTGGGGAGGTGAAAGTGCCTGAGATTAGCAGCCACTGTGAGAACCAGCAGCAGCAGGGGTGGGCCTGAGCACGGCTGTCCTGCCTGGTTTTGGGGTAACAGTCTCATTTTACCAGTGCCTTCCTGCCATCTCCCACCCAAGATGTCTGGGCTGCCTCCTTTCCCAGAGCACCAGGCATCGCTGTCCCATGCACAGAGCTAGGAGAACCTCAGAAGGCTTCATCTGGCACCACAACAGTCTGAGCAATGTGGCCTTACTGTGGTAGTTGAAGGGGATGTGGCTCTCGCGGTGGCTTTTGCTGTCTGCTGTCACCCTCTGGCTCTGGCAAGGTGGCTGATAGTCTGACTGCTGCGTTGTGCTGAAGAAACGGGAGCCTGAATGCTCATCTCCCAAGCAGATGTTGCTTTGATGCTTCTGCAGTTGCAGGTCAGGCTTCGGTGCAAGGTTCCGCCTGTCAGACTGGAGAACACAAGAGCTGCTTTAACAGCAACAGGCTGTAGCTGGGAAAGGTGCCCTATTGCACTCTATGCACAGCCCGGAGTGGGGAGGGGAGAAGGGACAACAGCGTCGGCTTTAGGTGCCAGCGTAGCGTACATAAAAGAAGAGAGGGTCTCCACCAGGCAAGCACCCGCGCAGCAAAGCTGGGAACAGACCTCTGGGTGGAAGAGCTGGGTAGTAGTAGTTCTTGCCAACACTTGGCTTCTCTCAGGGTCTTCATCGCCTCTGGGGATGGATGAGGCGTATTTGTTTGGACGGGCAATAGTTACAGGCTCTGGCAATAGTGAGAATGAAGTATGTCAGAGCGCTCCGGTCTCTGAACAATTCATAGCTACAGCAGCTTCTCCTCATGCAATAAAGCATGGGAATGAATACAGCTATTTAACCTGTCAGGGAAGGGGAGTGAGGATGAAACTGAGCCTCACAGTGACAACACTGATGCCGAGTAGATAAAAACTATAAAAATTTAAAAATATAAAATTATATACATATTATATGAATGCATTATATCTTGATCTATAATTATATCATCAAAACCGAGTGATAAAACCTACTGTTCAGCTTGTTATAAACCCCAGCAGTGGTCTGTACATGTTGTCCCTTGTCATAGACGTACGCTACCTAGATCGTGTACTGGGAAGAGCTCTGACGTCGAGGTGGAGAATCTGGTGCAACCATCTCCCAGCTGCAGGTTCGTGCGGTGGATCTGGGAGGCAGCACGTTCCTTGTCATAGACTCTGCACGATACCAGATATGAGCTGCTTAACTAGCAACGTTCATCAGAAAGAGCAGTTCCTGGGGGTGCCCGTCAGGTTCTCCTGCTGATACCTGTGTGTCCTCTTGTCTGGGGCACTGTAGGCATGCTTCTGCTCGCTCACAGATCCACTGCTTCTGGGATCTCCAAATTTAATAGGAGACATGTGCTGAAGGGAAGCCGAGAGAGCTACAGAACAGCCACTTAAAGCACAATCCCTTTGTTTCCCCTCTCTGTCTTTCCATCCATCTGGTTTTCACTTGCACAGATCCCACCCCTTTCTGGACAGAATTCAACAGGGGAACGTGCTGCCCTTTAACTGTGTCTCGGTCCTCCCCAAAATCATGCTGTTACCTTTTCACTTGGCTTTGCAGGTGGGCTCCATTCACCCTTAAACTGTGCTTGATAAGAAGTGTTGTAATAGGACTGTCCATCTCCTTTAATAGTGGGAACACATCCTGCCAAACAGCCAGAGGGGGGAACGAAGAGTTATTTCTAAAAATGCTCTGTTTACCCTTGTAAGGAAATATTAATGATATTGAAGCCGCAATCTCGAGGCAGCTGCTCTTTTAGCCTCTTAGTACTGGTGAATCTGTTTTGTATAACGGAACGGCAAAGCAATTGACACCAGACTGCAGCAAGGCGAGCCGCAACGCTGCAGAACACGGATGCGGCGCATCGGAAGCGACCCAGCTCTGGCGTGAAAACTGCACCGTCTGAGGATACGGCAAGCGTAGAAGACAGCTGGAAAGGCTGCGCAGCAAGAGCTCGGCTGGCGAGCGGCTCTAGTTAGCGCTGTTATCCTGGTTTACGAGCATGAGATTTAGTCAGCTATAAAAAGGCAAAATATCCAAACAGATCTAACAGCTTTAACTGCTCGCAGCACGACGCTGAGCCAAGCCGCTGAACCCCCAGGTGCCCAGGAAGCCTGCGCGGCACCGAGGACTGCGGGGAAGGTCTGCTGGGGACAGAGGGGTCTGCAAAACAGCTCACCCCTGCGCGAGGGCCACAGCCTGGCGGCGGGCCGGATCTCGTGTGCTGGGTACGAGAAGGTGTAGACGGATGGAGGGAGCCTTATTTTCTCTCTGTCCCCACAAGGCACACTATCCTTCCGCTTCTCGGCCGTGGGCAGGGGGGGTCTCTGCAGGGGGGTGCGGGGACAGGGGAAGCTCTCCCTCGTCGCCGAGGCGAGGACGCGGATGCGGGGGTCCGCGTGCATGCGGACGCGCGACTCCGGCGGAACAACCGGGGCCACCGGCTGCAGGGGCCTCTCTGGAAACGCCAGGCGAGTTTCCGAGCAGGTTTCCCCACCGTCAGCCCCAACCGGGCCCAGCACCCGCCCG
>VZTV01114777.1:0-23108 GCA_013400875.1 Anhinga rufa | reverse complement strand
CCCCCCGCACACACACCCCCCCCACACACCCCGGTACTACGCGGGGCCGCCCCCTTACCGGCGCTTGGCCCGGGGCCGCCCGCGGCAGCACCCCCGCCGGGCCCGGCCCCGCGGTACCGGGCCGCTCCGTGCTCATTCGCCGTGGTTGGGTTTGGTTTGTTGGTTTTCTCTTGCAGAGCGGCCTCGCCACCATGTCCGTCAGCAGCCACGAGAACCGGAAATCCCGCTCGAGCTCCGGCTCCATGAACATCCACCTCTTCCACAAACCGGGCCACGCCGACAGCCTCCTCACCCACCTCAACCTGCTCCGCAAGCGGCACCTCTTCACCGACGTGGTGCTGCGGGCGGGGAACCAGGCCTTCCACTGCCACCGGGCCGTCCTGGCCTCCTGCAGCCGCTACTTCGACGCTATGTTCAGCGGGGGCCTGAAGGAGAGCAGAGACGCCGAGGTCAACTTCCACGACTCCCTCCACCCCGAGGTGCTGGAGCTGCTGCTGGACTACGCCTACTCGGCCCGGGTGCTGATTAACGAGGAGAACGCGGAGTCCTTGCTGGAGGCCGGGGACATGTTGCAGTTTCAGGATATTCGGGATGCTTCGGCTGACTTTCTAGAGAAAAATCTCTACCCGGGGAATTGCCTGAACATGCTGCTGCTGTCCGATGCCCACTGCTGCGAGCGGCTGCTGGAGCTGTCCTGGAGGATGGCGTTGGCCAACTTCACCTCGCTCTGCAAGACCGAAGACTTCCTCCGACTGCCCAAAGACAAGCTGCTGGAGCTGGTGGAGAGCGAAGAGCTGGAGGTAGAGGATGAGACGCTGGTCTACGAAGCTGTTATAGGTTGGATCCGGTACGATTTGCCCCGACGCCACGAAGTTCTGCCAGAGCTGCTGCGCTCCGTCCGCCTGGCCCTTCTGCCCGAGTCCTACCTGCGGAAGCAAGTGGCCTGCGAGAAGCTGGTGACCAGCCACAAGCTGGGGGAGGAGATTGTGGCCGACGCCGTACGATGCAAAATGAAGATCCTGCAAAACGATGGCCTTGTGACAGGGTGCTGTGCCCGACCCCGCAAGGTCAGCCAGGCCCTGCTGCTCCTCGGCGGCCAGACCTTCATGTGCGACAAGATTTATATGCTGGATCATAAAACCAGCGAGATCATTCCTCGCGCCGACATCCCGAGCCCTCGTAAAGAGTGCAGTGCCTGTGCCATCGGGTGCAAAGTGTACATCACCGGCGGCAAAGGCTCCGAGAACGGCGCTTCTAAAGACGTCTGGGTTTACGACACCCTCCACGACGAGTGGGCGAAAGCCGCTCCCATGCTGGTGGCGCGGTTTGGCCACGGCTCCGCCGAGCTGGACAACTGTCTGTACGTGGTGGGGGGTCACACAGCAGTGAGCGGTGCCTTCCCGGCCTCTCCCTCCGTCTCTCTCAAGCAAGTCGAACACTACGACCCGCAGCTGGACAAATGGTCCTTGGTGGCCCCTCTCCGAGAAGGCGTAAGCAACGCCGCTGTGGTGGGAGCCAAGATGAAGCTGTTTGTTTTCGGTGGCACCAGCGCCAACCAGGAGAAGCTGCCCAAGGTGCAATGCTTCGACCCCTGCCAGAACCGCTGGACGGTGCCCGCCAGCTGCCCCCAGCCCTGGCGATACACGGCCGCCGCCGTGGTGGGCAGCCACATCATTGTCATCGGAGGGGACACGGAGTTCTCCGCCAGCTCCGCTTACCGCTTCCACAGTGACACCTACCAGTGGTCCAAATTTGGGGACGTCACCGCTAAGCGCATCAGCTGCCGTGCTGTTACGTCGGGCAACAGACTGTACGTGGTGGGGGGCTACTGCGGGGCTCAGCGCTGCAAAACGCTGGACTGTTACGACCCATCATCCGACACCTGGAGCAGCGTCACGACAGTGCCTTATTCCCTCATCCCCACCGCCTTCGTCAGCACCTGGAAGTACCTGTCTGCCTGAGTCACGGTGTGGCGAAGAACCAGAAAGGTAAATAGTTGTGGATCAACCACGAGCTCCTCTATAAAACTTTATTCTGCACAAGGGTTAAACCCTGAGGGGCAGATGCACGTGGATCCGGATTGGAGTTGTCCTAGAGAACAGTCTTGTGTCAGCATCAGCTCCAGAAACATGCTTCCAGGCTGGTAGTTTGGGATCTAAAACCCTGCAGGAGAGAGAACGTCTCTTTAGGTGCTGAAATGCTGCGGGGAGAAGATTAGTATAAATAACAAGACACTTAACCTGGCATCCTAGCCCTTCCACTGAGTCTTGGCCTATGCAAAGATTTTGGGGAATGCTCTCTGCGAGGAGGATTGGGTGTCGTCCCCGGTACAGAAAGCTCGTCGAGTTGATTATGTTAACAGGCAGCCTGTCTGCAGGAGCTGGGATAGACCGTGCCGTGCCATGGGGGCCTGGCTGCTGCTTTTAGCACAGCCGCCTCCTCCTGGTGCCACGGTTAATCTGCCAGTGGCACCCAAATGTCTTGTGGGACGTGAGGGCTGTGAGCTGGTGCCAGAACAAGATTATAGCTGGGATTTAGTCCCAGAATGGTTGGTAACTGCATTTGTAAGACAAGCCCTGTCTACATATAAACACAGGGTTTCTCCACTTCTAATTATTCTCTGGTGTTCTTTTCATGCCATTTCTTTCCTGCTACACGGCGATTAACTTTTTAAAAATTTCCAACTGGAATTAAACCTTTCTAAAGGCTCTTGGCAGAAGAGATGCCAGTGAGTCACAGACCCCTGCAGGCTTTGGGTTTTTTTTTCTTTTCCCTTTGCAAGAGATGTACTGCCCAAATGAACTTGTAATAAAATACCCTGCGATACCTATGGAAAGTTCCTGGATGTAGAGGGAAGGAAGCAGCCGTCACTCCACGACAGCAGCAGCGTTCGAGGTTTCGAGGCCTGGGGAGTGCTCTTGGGTTTGCTGCACGCTGGTCTCGCAACACTTCCTTCTGCACTACAGGCTTCACACCTGATTTTGCCAGTGTCTCCATTCACCGAGGATCCAGACAGAAGACATGGGCAGTAGGAGCGCCTCCTCCTGCGTAGCAAGTCCGGGACTTGTCCTGGATGCCAGGCCTTGCGTGGATCTCCTTAGGGCTCACGGCAACACAGCTTTGGCTTTGAACTGCTCCTCTGAATCCCCATCGTTCGGACCAGGGAGGGGACAAGCACGGAGGGACCTCCTTGGGCCGGCAGCTTGCGCTGTCCCTTGAGACGGCAAAAGGTTTCCAAGTTTTCTCCTAACTCGTGTGATCTCAGAGCAGGAACCAGAGGACTATTTTTTACTTCTTTCATTGAATATTTTGGTTTAAGTGGTATTTACTAAAAGGGACAAAGGAAGCTCCTAAGTAACTGGTAGCAGGCTCTGGACTGCGCTGCTGCTGTGACTTGGAATGCAGGCAGCGCCAGAGGCAGTTGCCTGAAATGTCTTAACACGTGACAGTACTTTGCCCATGGGCTGGTTCTGTACATTTTTTTGTTTTGTTTTATACAGCAGTTGTGTGTGTTTATTACTCAGCCTGGAGCTGCCTCAATAAATCTGAATAAAATCCATCATGTCCCTTGCCTGTTCTGTATCCTTAAGCTGCAAGGTTTCCCAGCCCACACTCGAGGTGATGTTTAATAAAATAGCAAAGAGCTTTTCCTGCTTGAAGGTCCAAACCTTCATCGGCCGGAGAGGGCTCAGATCTTCCTATATCTTTGTAACACAGGACTTAGGAAAGCTCACGTCCTGTACTGCCTTCCAGCTTTGAAGGACACAAAAAATCTGCTTAAAACTCCAAAGATTAAGCTATTCTCTGCCTTTACCTGGTCATCCTCTGCACAGCTGGGTTTCCTCACTGCCCAAAAGAACGGAGGAAAGCGCTGCCACTTCTCTCCCCGAGAGCGGTGTGCTCCGGGCCCTGCGGCAGGTGATGGTGGGGGCAGCGGTTGGGACGGAAAAGCTCTGTTCAGGGTGGGAGGTGCGAGACAGGCATCGGCATGGTCAGAGGAAACAGGCACCAAAGGTGCAACCAACTGTCTCACCACAGAAGCATGGTTTGGGTGCGATCCATTATTCTGTTTCAGACTTAAATAAATCAATGTCACAACCCTTCCTAGCTGCTAGTATAGGCAAGAGCTGGCAAGACTGGAAGGAAGAAAGCTGCCCTGCTGCTGGTGGCTCAAGTAGATAAACTGACTTCATTTCCATCCTGTTTTCTGATGCCTCTGGCATTGTCAGCCCATGGGCTGGGCCTTTTTTCCATTCACCCTTGCTGTGCCGTCTCTCTATCGCTTGCCGAGCCCAAGGGGAGGCTTGTGCATCAGGCTGGAGGGAGGCGAGCCAACGGCCTGCCCTGCAAACCCAGCCTGGAGCGCCGCGGCACCCTGCAAACCCAGCCTGGAGCGCCAACAGCGCCCCGCAAACCCAGCCTGGAGCAGTGCGGCGCCCCGCAAACCCAGCCTGGAGCACCGTGGCGCCCCGCAAACCCAGCCTGGAGCACCGTGGTGCCCTGCAAACCCAGCCTGGAGCACCGTGGTGCCCCGCAAACCCAGCCTGGAGCGCCATCGGCGCCCCGCAAACCCAGCCTGGAGCAGTGCGGTGCCCCGCAAACCCAGCCTAGAGCGCCAACGACGCCCTGCAAACCCAGCCTGGAGCAGCGCGGCGCCCCGCAAACCCAGCCTGGAGCGCCAATGGCGCCCCGCAAACCCAGCCTGGAGCACCACGGGCAGCAGCATAGAATCATTTAGGTTGGAAAAGACCTTTAACATTGAGTCCAACCATCCAGCAGCTGGAGCGTGGGGCAGCTCCCAGCGTGGCGGTGCCTCGCACACACGAGTGCGGGCAGGCAAGCACGCTTGCAGCCCGGGGAAAGTCGCAGCACGGGACACGGCTGGGACTAGAAGCCAGGAGGAAGCATCTCCATCCCTGTTAGCAAGCAGGGAGCTGCTTCATCTTTATTGTATCTACAGCTACTCCTGAGGGTCTGACAAAGTCGGACTTTGCTCAGCAAGTCAGGGGAGTGGAGGTTTCATTCACAGCCATTTGAGCAGCAGCTGTTTTATTTATGCTGCCAAGCAATAAACATTGGCTCCCAGCCATATCCGCCTTCTGCACCAGGGACAAAGCTGCTTCTAGCAACACGGGCCTCTGTCTGCTCCTGCTCCTGGCGCTGGGATGTTATCTGAGCCACGCTCATGGCATCTTCAGCTAGGGGAGCCAGCGGCCCTGCTGCCGAAGCCTTTGCAAGCATCTGGGAGTTGTTTCCTCATTTCAAACTCTACTTACAGCTAACCACCTCTCAGGGAAAACCGGCACTTCAAGCACACACCTGGGCTTGGCTGCCCCGCAGTGGCTCCACGCTGCTGGCAACAAAGCCAGCCAGAGCTGCGTTTCATTGCCTTCATCTGGCAGAAAGCCCTGCGCTGTCCCTCCGGCCCCACCTCCTCCTGGCAGGAACCAGCTCCCAGCACCGCAGGGAGCACCCCTGGGGAAAACTAGGCACCTTTTTCTCTCTCGCATGCTTGACGTCGTCCCAGCAGACCTGTTTTCCCAGTTTGACATTTCCATGCATTGATCCAATCGCTACTTCAATGCCGGGGCCAGAAGATTTAGGCCAACTGGGCTGCAGGTGAATTTGGTTTAGGGGTTAATTTGGTTACTGGGACAGAAATCCTCCTAAATCAATAGAATTCGTTTAGAATCTCAACATAGCTCAGACCTAGGCCTCTCCTCCTAGCCCTGAACCCCGCTTCGTGGCTGCACCCCTCCAGCTGCAGGAGCTAACCCCCAGCCCACATCTGGAAGAGGCAACACATATGGACACCGCTAGGCTCAAAGCCAAAACAATCTAAGCATGACATCGCTCTCCCACGGGATCTTCCTCTTCTCACACAAAGCCTACAAGCCACCAGAGCCAAAGAAATACAGCGTCAGACTGACCCACCTCCTTCCTGGCCACAAGGTATACAGCCAGCATTGATTTTAAGTGAAATAAACTGCTTCTTGTGTTCGTAGCTGCATTCTGCGCAGCAGCCCCTGCTGCCGGAGTGCCAAGGCAGCACGCAGCCTTTCTCCCTCCTCCGCTGTGGATGGCCAGTGCTGTTAATTGCAAAAAAAACTAAACCAACCCAGCACAGCAGTAGCTGGGAAATTCCCTTTTTCTGGCTAAGATGGGGTATGGATCATTCAGATGTTCTGCAGTGCACCCACCACACATCTAGCAAGGGACTGGAGTACACGCGGCTGCTACAATGACAACCCACGGCAGCCCAGGAGAAACAAAGCACTAACTACACCCAGTGTGATTTTTGTCCATGACTTCGGATGTTCTAGAAGGGAAAAAAGGACATTACACATCTACACGTCTGAAATCCCCTCAAAATTTGCATATCAGCTGCAGTCATCTGCGATAACTTCAGGTCTAGCAACACACTGTGCCCCGTACAGTGAAAAGGCACCAGCTGCCGCTCTGACGTGGGAAAGGCACGTCTACATTGCGCCGCTCAGCGAGGATTTTTCACGCTCCCGTGTACACGGAGCCCGTAACAAAGCCATCCCTGCCATGTTAGAGCCTCCTGTGCGTGCAACACTGTCCTGGAGCCAGGGACCACGCGTCGCACACTCCAACACAGCCAGCTTTAATAAGGTTTAGCTTTTAATCGGATCCCATGGGCCCAGAAGCAGCAAACGATGTAGGCACCACACGAGGACAGGCCCCACATCCCTTGTCTGTTGAGCCTTGGGCTGGCCCCATCGCTGGGGCAAGAAATTAAACCGGATTTGAGTCAAAGGGGTGAGGAAAGGGCAAGGCAGAAAACGGCACATTCCCACTGTTGGGAGCACACTATGGAGCCAATATCCTTTGTGCATGTTTGTCCTCCAGCATCTGGCTTGCCGATGAATCTCAGATGCATGCATGGGAACCATCAGCTGCGTCTCACCCACATGAAAGAAGAAGCTTTAGCATAAAGCTGGTCATTGCCTATGGCCTCAGAATGATTCATCCAAATAGAAAGAATGTGGTTTGGGTTTCGGGTTAATTAGCTGCAGATTTTAAAGAAAGACAAAGCAGGGCGGAGCTGCTGAATACTGGTATGAGCAAGTTAATAGCTCTGAAAGCACCGCCATCCGTCCCGAAATCACACCCTCCCTGTGAAAACCGGAGAACATGTTGAGCGAGCGACAGCGTTATCAATGATACTGTCAGTCAAGGTGTTTGCAATCACCAAAGGAATGTCTGCCCTGCTGTTGCGGCAAGAACTGAAGCTTAACACAGAAACACCCACGCTCCTTTGAACACCGATGGCTGCAGCGGCACAGAACTTCTAACAGATGCAAATTCTGCCTGAGATTTCAACTTGCCCCTGCAGAGCTCTGGGCTGCTGCAGCCGGGCAGTTCCTAGCGGGAATTGGTGCTACAGGGATCCCTCTTGGCCACAGATCCCTGCATCTCCCTGATCCAGGCTCTTCTGTCTCTCTAGAAACCGTTCCTACTGGTCCCAGACAGGATTATGGCTGCAGGAGGGTGCAGTGCAATTAGAAAATAAAAATTAAACCCACTGCTCTGGAAGGAGCTCCTTGTAACTTCTGTCCCAGGCTGTCCCCCTCAGCTGTCCCCCGTGAAATCGCTTTGGTTTAATTTCTCGCTGCCGAACAAGATTTAGAAATGAAGTTACTCGCCTTGCTCTAGCGACAGCGCGATGTGGAGGCACACAGAGGCAGTGACCTCCAGCGGCTGCTGCGGCTCAGCTCCCTGGAAGCTGAACAGAACAGAAGCAGATGCAAGAAGTTTTCTCCAAAGGAAGCGGCAAGCGAAAGCTCCCACAGAAACACTAAAATTTCATTCGCTAACACATCAATCTGTTACTTCCCATAAAGATCAAGTCATATTTTAAACACTGGCGTGCCTAGAAGTTCTTGATTATTTACACACATTGGAAAATTAGAAAAACTTGTGTTTTTCCAATTGAGTTCCAGTTTGCGCCACAACCCAGATGTCACCGGCGCATCAGAGACTGAAGAATGCAGACTGCATCCCACTGACTCCCGTACTCAAAGAACCCGGGTCCTCCAAAGGTGCTTTGATACACACAGAGACTTGGCGCTGCGCAAAGCGATTCCCAGGCTGAGCCACCGGCACATCCAAAACCGGCTGAGGGTTTTCCTCAACGCTGGCTACAGCGCAGGATTTTGATGATAAAAATAATACCTCTTCCCTTTGAGAGCACCGCTCCAAGTCCCGGTTCTCCAACTCTCCCCCCAGTTTTGCATCTTTTCTGATCTCTAGAAATGATTTGAGGTTGCGGCTTTTGGGCTAGCTCGCCAGTACGCCACAAGTGGGGATTTCACCAGGAAAAGCAACTTGCTGACTCCGGAGCTGGGAAGCACCGCAGCAGCCAGAGGCCATGGGATGGTGCTGGGAGGGAGGGCTGCCAAATTGGCACAAGCACTAGGGAGAAAGTTTCTATTTTTGTTATGCTTGTTCCAAAAGGGAACCGATACCGTCTGGGACAGAGCCAGGCATGTCTCAGGCTGGCACCGTGCAAAAGTACCTACTTGCTAATATAAGCAACTTTGTTAAGTTCACTCGCTGGTATGCTGAGTTCAGACATTTCGAGACCAGCTGATTTTTTCCTAGGGTGCTCACCTCACTGGCAAGGTCTGCAGCTATTGCTATCCTCCACTTAACGCCTCCTACGCTCCGTCCTCTCCTTTGGAAAACCGTCACAGTTTTGTTCACACAGCACGTTATTTCCATCCAGGGTGGAAAATGAGAAGCACACGAGAAGCGGCTGCTGCTTTGATCTTTGGTTCAAATAGAAAATAATAAAGTTATTTTTTATATATATACATATTAAGGCAGTCCGTTTTTAATTTTTTTTTTTTTATTGCTAGTTGGTTTCAGTCCTATTGCAGCTCTGAAATCCTTCAGTGGAGAAACATTGCATTCGTTGTAAAAATCATCATTTGGTGTGCCAAGATCAAGTTTACAATTAATCAAGAGTGCACAATTCAACAGAATATTAACATTTAACCAGCAACTTTACAAATAAAATAAGGACTACAAATATGTTGCTACTGCAGTATCGACAGTAAAGGAATTATGTACAATGTTTACACCCTAACAAAAACCAAACACTTCCCCAACAAAATGGTCAATTTAACCACGGACCATGATTATTTATTAAATCTTTACAGTGCAAGGTGGGCCTAGAAACCAGACCTAAGACTAAAGAGCATCAAGAGAGTTCACAGCTCCGAGTGAGATGCACGGTTATGCCAACAGGATCTACTTTCACGAGACATTTCCTTCCAGGTACAAACAGAAATGGAATTTGAAATAAACTTTTCTAAAGTGCTCCAATTTCTTTCAGTACAAAAATATAAAAAACTGATTTATAAACATGGCACAAATGGTATGAACCAGAGCTCACACAAAGGGCATTTGATGAAAATGATAAAGAGCCGCTGGTGGTTACAAAGATGTTGGGTCTGGCCTCGAAAAAAGAGAGCAGGGGAAAAGGCTTTTCTTTGACCTATTCAGCAACAAGGTCAGGCAAGGACAGCACACGCGTAACCTGGCGTCAAGATTTGTTTCTTGTAAATGCGAGAACTGCTGGGGAAGACAACAAAATTCCCTTGCACAGGGGCACAACACACAGGGACTCCACTGAGCAGCACCGGGGAGCCTTAGCTCCCATTCTGCAAAATTGAAAGTAGAAGTAAAACGAAATATGTATTTTTTTTTAACCGTTTCCTAGTTTAAGTTTCAACTTCCATTGTAAACGCGAACGGCAAACACCAAGTTCCGTGTACGCAGGATCATCCGACTATTACTCAGAAAGACAAAACTGTCCGCGAATTATTTAGAATTGCTCCTACCTTTGCAGGAATGCTATTACCTTGATGAGCAAGCATCTCTAGAAATACCAATTCTTCTGCCTTACGCTGGGAAATGATTAGCAATCTCAACTGGTGGGACATGCCACAGCTACAATCCACAGAGAGCACAGTTAAAAACTAGGAAAGCATTTACAATACACACAGGGTGGATGTGCTCAGTACTAGCGAACACAGAGGGATCTTCAGTCGGAAATACAAGATGACCATAGTCCGAACGGGAAGGAGGAAGCATCCTTCACAGCAGAGTTAAAATTGAAAATCAGAACCACAGAAACAGCCTCTAGAACGCAACATCACAACGTTAAAGGACGAACAATGACAACAGTTTTAAGGCTGTGACACAAAGCAAAGGCGGCGGCAGTTCAAAGCTCGTGCTGTGATTTCCCCCACGCCCCAGCTCAGAAAGAAGCCAAAAGGCACCTGGGAGGCACGGAATGTTGAACTGTCTAATCCTCAGATATCACTGAAAAGGAAACTTTTATCTGAAGTAATCAAAAAGTCAAATGGAAAGGATATTACTCAGAATCAATAGCAGGTGACTTAGCCCAGGCCACAGCAGTATGTTGCAATCTGATTTTCCTAGAAGAGTTATTTTTCTAGGAAGGAGATTTGAGTTCAGAGTCCAAAACTAGCTCACTCAACTGGAGTGATAAGAATTCCACAGATTCAGTTTTGCAGAAGTGACGACCCATTATTCATTTAGGAAAACCTTTCACTTGCTTCCCTCAGCCTTCTACAAATAACGTTACCATACTCTGGTATGGTAAACTCCGCACTAGCGGTGAGATATCACAGCATTTGCCAAGTCCAGAACCTTCTCCACGCTGGGCATGGTACTGAACAGGAAGCCACATGAATACCTAGCACGGCACTTAAATGATTTTGACCCAAGTGAAAGGAGATGCAGTCTCTGTTCAAGGTGAAAACAGTTTTCACAAAGCTAGCTGCAGCTAGGCATGTGTACTGAGGACAGATAAGGACTTTTAAGGTAATTTCTCCATTACAGATTGAAGACCCGTATTCCCAGGAGCTTTTGAGGTGTTGAACCAGCAGCCCAGCCTGTAACAGTCCTATGTCCATTTGCTAACAGCCAGAACTTATTTGCAGCACTGCTGATGAGTTATTAAAATAGTTACATTTAAGTTAAAACATTAAAAGAAATGAGGCCTCACTGCAGCCTTTATTTTCCAGATGTCACTGTTCTATATCCGAGTCCGTTCATTGCACGGATGAAAGCAGACAAATAAAGCCCTTCATTCCGTAGAACGTTCTCTCCCGTACTTTAGAACAGGCACAAAATTAAACTAAATAAATGTTTCCAAAAATTGTTTTCAAATACCCAGAGACATCCCTCTTTGGTTGAGGTGATTTAATCCACTGATGCAACTTAACTTTAGGCCAAAACTCCTAAAAACGTGGTAATTTAAGGCAAGGGGGGGACATAGTTTTCAAGTAGGAGTGGCCCAAACCACAGCACAAAGGAGAGAACATACTGTGCATTCTTGCTGCTTCACTGAATGTTTACAGGAGAAATTACACGGGTATTGGAGATGACTGGAGTCTCCACATCAACCGATTGAAAAATCAGTCCTATAGAGCTACTGGATGTCACGTGTTGGCTTGATCAGAAGTTACGTTAAAATTAAGAATTCCCCTCCATTCCAACCTAGCTTTTAGGAACGCAAAAAATGAACGTAGGGTAGAACCGTGTTCTAATCACCAACATCGTATCACAACAACGCAAAAAAAAAAAAAATCACTACGTTCCCTGTACTATTTTCCGCAAATCTAACCACTCATAATCTGTGTAAATTCTGCAATGCTCATGATTTACCAAGCGGTCCTTTGGTATTGTAGTGAAATGTGTCCAGTTTCATAGTAATAATTGGTTGGGGGGTGGGGGAGTATCAGCAGTCTGGTAACAAGCCAGGTGGTTTGGAGTTTCCTCTCACTGAACTCAGTGCCATTGCTTCAGGCTTAGACCAGTATCACTTAGCAAAGAAAAAAGACCCTTAAATCCATGAAATGTTACAGCAAGGAGTGCTTGGTCCCTAAGACCAATTCACTATTTTGTGGCTTATTTTTTTTCCCCTCTCACGCTGATGAGTAAATATGGATTTTTCCAATTTCTTGTCTGAAGACAATAACCCAAATTATCACCACTTGAAAATAAGCTCTGTATTTTCTGCTGAAAATTTATAATGGTTCTTGCACTGTAACTACTGAAATAATTTTAAAACTTTCAAGCAAAGTGAAGTTACGGCCTTAAACAACATTACTAACTTCACATAGGGCCTGACCACTGAGACAGCATCAATGGTTTGACTGACAAGTTGCCATCCAATGCCATTGCCACGCGACTGGACGGAGAACTGAGCAGGCATTCCATCCATCGGTGTGAAAAATCACTTTAAACCAGGGTTAAAGATATGAAAAAAACCTGTTATCAATCACATTTTGAAAGGTATTAACCCAAGTTTTTAAGCTCCGAGGTACCGATTTCTTTAATTCTGTAATAACACCCTCTAAACAGTCTCTCCTGCGCACAATATATCTGACCGGTCACATTTAACATATATTGGAATACACATCCTTAGGCAATGTGCACAATAAAGAACTGAGATACAGAGTGAAGTAATAGAATACAACAAAATGACTGTGCAAATTACTACAACGGGAAATAATGCCTTTTGAGCAGAACACTTAATGTCATCACCATTCCATGATTAAGAACTGACCCATTTAACAAGAGGTATCAAAGCTGGTTTAGCTGTGAGCAGCTAAGCCAACACAGGTTTAGCTAAGAGTATTTTTTTTTTTTTCATTTTAAAACCAAACATTTCTTATTCCCTTCATTCCTAACACAGTGCTGCAGAGAAGTCTCTGCAGTAACAGCAGCTTTGATATCTTCTGGTACTTGGAGTAAAGTCCCAACAAGTTAACAGACAAACAAGAGATGCAGAAAACATAGGATTAAACAAAACAATAAATTACGGCATTCAAAAGCTTCTCATACATGTCTTCAGCAAAGAACAAAATCTGAGTCTCTGAGTTCATTCTGAACCAACTCATGAGTTTTGCTTGGGAGCCTGTATCGCTCTCACTGATGCGGAGAGCTACCCAGTGCCTCCGAGGAGAGCTACCCAGTGCCTCCGAGGAGACAGGCATCCCGGTGCAAGCTGACGGCCAATGAAATGTGCATTTACTCCAACTCTTCATTACCGTTGTATATTCTCACATGTCCAACCCTTCTCATACACAAGCAGGTGGAGCTCCTGACCCTTGAAGACTCTGTTAAGAAGCTTACCTCCTCTCTTTCACTGAATTCACTAAAGAAACAGAGATGCTAGCCTGGCTCCTCTGAGTGGGTATCACAATGTGTCACGCCTGGCTGCAAGGAGACTGGCTTGCTAGTCAACTAGTTATCAACACACTGTTTGCATAATCCATTACCGACCATACACCTGTGAAAATGGATTTAAAAATTTGCAGCCATTTTGGGGCCTACTACTAAAACTTTTTACATAAAAATCTGGGCGGTTCAACATCAACTATAACAATTTACAAGATGGTGCCCACAAAAGAGCATACATTCTCCGAAAAGAGCAAATTACAATAAATGGCAGTATTTTAATATGATCTGACTTTAAATACCCATGCCACATGTCAAAACATTTCTGTGTTTGGAGAATTTAAAAGCAAATTGTTACTACTGTGCCCTCATTCTGAGCTGCTGGCAGAGAAGCCAACAAAGTAGAACAGTAATCCTGGTCTGGTCCTTGCTAGTAGTGATGGGGCAGGGACGAGAAGACATCCGCGTTGGGTGTCTGTCACGTTGCACACTGGGGCCTGAGTTCTTGAAACAGTATGTCAGAAGATTAATCTTTAAATGGAAACAATTAGAAGAAAATCACATCTTCTTTGCTGGTATCATCTTGCACATTTAACAGACTTGGCTGAGAGGTCACCAGCGTCTGAACAGGAACGTTACTGGGCTTGAATAGGTTCGCTGAGGCAGATGAAAGTGCTTCCGGCTGAGCATCTGTAGGGCCATACAATTCTATAGGGAAAAAAAAAAGGAAGACGACATATTCATGACACTGCAGAGAGCCTGATGCATTTCCATGGACATGCAAGTCGGTCAGGACATACCTGGCTGGAATGCAGTGGTCTGGCTGCTTGGGAGGACTGGACTTGCTGATCGCCTGCCTCTCAGGACACCCTCCTCTCGTCCAACAAGCCTGGGGGGAAGCAGCTGCTTCTGATCAACAGATGCTGAAGAAAATATTTTACAAATCAGTATTTGAGGCTAGCAGTACTTCACGAATTTCACTATTTCATGCTGGGGCCCAAGGTACTGACACCTTTGCATATCCAAGGAAGCTGCTACACCACAAAGAGCTGGTGCTTCTGGTGCAAGTTACTTCAATTTTCTCTTCAGCTGTTTAGACTATGAATACTTTCTCCTCTTCCTTGAGGACTTCTAATTCAGTTACTAGCAGCCCCTGACAACCACAGATTTAACACCTAGTATTATAAAGCACAGTAGGGAAAAAAAAATCTTTGTCCTTAGCATTCAAACAGCAATGGCTATTTGTGCTTTTTAACACGCAGAACTGTGATGAACTTTTGTCCCTGCTCTCCATCTGTCTCACAGCTGCTCAGCAGCAGAGTACATTGATTCTGGTGTTAGGGCCTGCCAGTTTCTTAATTTCATCAATAAAAGCAATTAATGAAACTGTTACTCTGGATCCAAAGAGTGCACATTGTCAGTGCACATTCCTTACATATCACAAAACCCAAATTCAATACACAGTATTTTGCCTCTGGTACAGAAAGTCTTGTTCCATTTTGCTCTAAGATCTACATATGGGGATAACAAGCATGAATCCCACTAATGCTCATGAGAGAATAGAGACCAATATATTTGTGTTTTATACCTTTCATATAAATTCCAGAAAAATACCATTAAGTACATTTCCACTGCAGAGATCATTATGTAAGAGCTATTAAAAAATGAAGTTGAGGAGATGTGGTATTAGAGCTTTATTTTCCCATTTACCAGCATTTACTATTCAGGGTAAGAGGATATTGGCCTTCATTTATGTGCAAAAACATAAGCAAGTCTGTAATTGTACTAAACGTTAGGCACGACAGAGACAGTCGTTTGTACAATGTGCAAAAGACTTTCTCCCTCCCCTCCCTAGACAGCTTTGGCCCTGAGTCCGCTGTAGTAGCGTAGGGCCAAGCGACGGGTAAGCTTGCCAAGTCTGAATCCTATACAAAGCTAAAAAGATAATTTTGTAACTTAAAATTATAGGCCATTCTCCTAAGCTGGCAGTAAGGCTATTTTAAGCAGTAGAGAAAAAGCGGTTTTTACTGCGTCTGTCATTGGCAAAGATCACTACTTTAGTACCTAGCAGTTACGAGCAGAAATTACACCGTGACAGGGTGACTGTATTTTTACTTGCTTCTATTTCTGCCAAAATTAGCCCCTTTCAACTCTACAACACACACAGCATCTCAGTTCTGGGCTGGAAATCTGTATTTAATGACTGACTGGTGCTAAGAAAGCTATTGCATTCAATCTCCTTACAACTCTGGACAGATAGTGAGAAAAGGTTAAGCCAGCCTCAAAACGTTTCACTCATGCAGAACAGGCAAAACATTTGCTGTTTCCCTTTAACACTACAGGTAGGCAGGAAGATTTTACATCCATGTTTTACAAACTCTCACCATCATTCTGTCCTGCTGGATTACAGAACTCTGTTTTCAACATCATCCCTTTGGGCTATATTTCCAATTTAAATAGTATACAGGCGTAACTCCCAACTTAAGGATTTTAAGAACCTACTAACTGCGGTAGCACACTAACAATTTGTAGCATATTAATTTCTGTGTTCCACACGGGTAGCCAGAGGTTTAAACTACAGTGTTCTGTCTCCCTGTGATGCTGGCAGAGATCAGAAATGCATTTAAATACACTTACCTGAACTGTCTGTCCTATGAGATGCTTTGTTCTTCCCACCTTTCTCTTTGCTTCCTTTTGTAAAAGTGGCCAGCTTAGTAGGAATCTGCTGCTGGACTGCAGCCGGTTTCTGTATCTGATTAGTTGCACTCAGGAGATGTATTGGCACTTCATTCTTCAATGCAAGAACTGGACGGTTCTCCAGGGTGGTGCTGTCCCTACGAACCAAGTCTGGCCGTTCCAGGTAATCCATCCCGGCGACGCTCACTCTCACAGAGGTTTTCAGGACGGGTGGAGATGGTTCCACCCCTTCTCCGTTGAAGTTAACAGAATGACTTAGCATCTGGTTCTACGGGAGGAAAAAGGCATTCTAAGGTATTTTCACCCTCTCGGATACAATGAGGAGAGACCACCCTCAGCCCTGAGAACATACAGCACTTTCTAGTGAAAAATATGTTACAGGTTAGATGAAGCATGCTGACAAACAGAAGGAAGAGCAAGATTATAAGCCCTTGAACACTGAAAAGAACCCTCAGCAGCTCCTTTCCTGGCAAAGGAATTCAAGAGCAGACTGCACTAGGTGATAGGATGGAGAGAAAGCAGGACTTTCAGACAGTAACAAATGAGCCAATTTAATCAGACCTCAAAATTCACATTTTGAAACTTAAGGAATTTTTTTAGAAATCAACTGTACAAAACGCTACCAATATAGCACACCTTCAGCAATCACCTGCCTGCAATAGCATGGCTCCTGTATTAAATAAAAAAATAAATCTTCACACGTTTAAAAATAAACTATTCTGTGTTCCTATCTTTAAAAAAAATATTCTTATTACCAAATGTCTGGGTGGAACTTCACAGATGCTGGGGAACTACCAAGCTCTGATCTCTCTGACAGCAGCCATCACCAACTATTTCAGATGATGGTCGAGGAGCCCGGTAAAAAGCGAACATGGGTTAGTGCTGCAAAAGGGGCAACCTTCATTCAGAGGCAGGCAGGTTAACAGAAATAAGACGCCAAGAAAATGAACTCCTCACCTGTCCCATTTCTGGGGAGAACGCGCCTGACACTGTGTTCTGCTTCTTCAGCTTCCTTAGCTGATCGAGACGCTCCTTCTCTTTCTCGACTGCTCTCTGAGCTTCCCGCAGCCTCTCTAGGTCATGCTGATAGGCCTCTCGCTGCCTCTCAAGTTCTTCCCGCTCCTGATTCAACTTCTCTCTCAGCTGCCGAGTCTCCTCTTCGCGCTCCTGCAGCCGGGCTTCTGTGCGTTCAAATTCGCTCTGCTGCCGACTCCTTTCCCGTTCCAGGCGTTGCTGGTCCAGCTTCAGCTGGCTCTGAAGTTTGTGTACATTCATCAGTTCTTCTCTCTGTTTTTCAAAGTTCCGCTGTTTCTCCTGCTCCAGCAGCAGATTGCCTCGTGTAGACTGCAGCCGGTATTGCTTCTCCCGGTCTGCCATGGTAGCTCGTTGCATCTCAATGTAGCTGTCCTGCTGAGATATCACTGCCTGGAGGGGAAATAAGAGGTTCAGTGTAAGGCACATGGGTTCAAAAAATATGCAGAGCTAAACAAAAGACAACAGCATCTACCAGATTAGGTCAGAGACTTTTTTCTTCAAGAGCAGATCTAGCTTCCAGCTTGTACAGCCCATCGTGACTGACACGATACTAGAGATGGCTAAGCAAATAAGTTATGCTTATATATGCCAAAATTAACACTTCTTGCACCCAGAATTAATACTCTGAATCCAATCAAAATATTGCTGATTACAAGGATACAGTGAAAACAACTAATACATACACACGTGCATATCAACAATAAATTTAAGAAGAAATGAGCACAGAGAGCAGACAGAGCTCAAAGGAGTGAGCTCATTTAAGTGAGCACGAACAAGGAAACAATTACTTAAGACAACAGATCTAACCCTTCCTTCAAAATACCAGACAGAGTGTTTGTTTCCTTGAGTGTCAGGTCTTAAATTCTGCACTTCGCTCTAGCTTTAGGGGATGTTTTCAAGGTAGCTCCGCTCCACACCTGCATAAATTTTATTACCTTTAATGCCTAGCAAACCTCTTGGATAGTAAACAGCGATTTACCTGAAGACTGAAGAGCAACTGTAACAGCGTTTGTATCCTTTGGACAAGCTGCAGAGGAGGGGAGGCATGGGGAGGAAAAAAAGACATTAGACACTTGAACAGAGCTCTGTGTTGATGCATTAGACTTTTTTTTTTTTTTAAAGACTGAACACAACCAACAGTATCTGTACAAAAACACACACAATGGAAGCCTGGCTACAAGAGCACTCTAACACAGTAACAGCCAAGAGAGTAATATGCAGGCATGATGAATTTCATAGAATCATAGAATTATTAAGGTTGGAAATGACCTCTAGGATCATTGAGTGCAACCATCAACCCAACACCCCCAGGCCTCCTAAACCATGTCCCCAAGTGCCACGTCTACACGGTGTTTGAACACCCCCAGGGATGGTGACTCCCCCACCTCTCTGGGCAGCCTTGTTCCAGTGCCTGACCGCTCTCTCAGTAAAGACATTTTTCCTAATATCCAATTTAAACCTCCCCTGACGCAGCTTTAGGCCATTATTTTGGTGTATTAGTCCTTGCACAGATGTAAATCAGTGCTCAGCAAATCTCACTGGGATTCCAAGGAGCAATATTCATCATCAGTCTTCTTCACACGAGCTGTTTTATGGCCATTTCCTCCCATGTTCCAGCACTGAATCACTACACAGATATAGCACTCATGGGAGATTCAGTGGCAGGTTTTGTCAGTGAGCTCAGAACATGCAATCCCTCCAGAGAGGCAGGAAGAGAAGTTAGCCAGCTCTCTGAAACGTGTGCCTATGTACCCAGAACCCATCTTTGTTTTCTAACGCAACTTTTATCTCTGCATTCATAACGTGCTAGAGGCATAAGGCTGTTAATAGAGGCTGTTAATGTGCTTGTGGTTCCACAGACATTAAAGATATTGATTTTTTTGGTGTTTTTTTTTTTCTTTGATTTGGTTTTGCATGCAATTATTATAATATGGCTATTTGCCATTAGATTTCCTAGCAGCAGACGTAACATACCTGAGACTCTATGGTGGGCTGAGAACCACTGCTGTCATCCAGCCTTGTTACCTCACTCTGTAAAAAAGACAAAAGCAACATCTGTGCTAGAGACACTTGTTGGGCATTGGTAGTGCTGCCAGAACAAGCTGGAAGGGTTCATCTCGTTAGGGAACAGCGTTTACCGCTGGAGCAGAGATTGCTCCCATGCACTGAAGGATACATATCAAAAATACTTAAATCAGAGGCCAAGCTGAAAGAGATGCATGGTGATTAAAGCTAGCGTAAATGGTACGGCATCAAATGATCAAATATAAAACCAAATTGTCATGCCTCTCAAGTGCTAAGCTATCAACTCGTCACACAAAACATCCTCAACAGACTCTTAGTAATTTGACAGAACTCTGTTACAGTCTAGCCCTACCAGCTATTTCGACTTCTAACTTGGCAAGATTTGTTCTGCACCACTATTATGAAGAGGAACACAAGGAAATGCTTTTAACCAACATACGGTTTGAGATCCTTCTTCCGCATCAGAAGGGAGGTCGTGGAGTTGCACATCTGAACTTACTGCAGGGCCTCTCCAGTCCCACTGTCTCTGGTCACCACCACTGGTCTTCCTAAAACTGCCACCTGAAAGAAGAGTGGAGTATGAGTAGCTCACACCAGCAAAGGGCCTGTGAAAACTCATTGCATAACAGCAGGCAGAAGAAAATTGTGACTTTGAGGTTAGAACCAATATGCAACTGCATGGCTCATCCGTGCTGATCTGAAGTGGAAAAGCAGACAACAGTGACGAGTAGCACTGCTCAAAACAGTATAAAAACCTGAGGAGAGTGGGTTAAGATAAACAGGGATAGTAAGTTCAAATTACGTTATACTATTTTAAGTGAAGCAACCACAATGTATGCATGAAAATGATCGTCTGTGGTTACCAGAATTGCAGGCTCATAACATGGAATACTTGTTTGTAGACAAATTCTATTCAAAGCAGCACCACTCTAAGTGTGGAAGGAGGTAGGGGGAGACGGAAACCATACTGTATAAAGTACCTATAGCATGACAGACATATAGCCTTTTCAGAGACAACAGGAAGAATTCTAGAGATTAACAACCAGTGAAATAAAGACCATTTTATTTTTCAATAAGTGCATAAAGCAAAAAATGGAGATAAATAGTATCTAGAATTTCCACTCATTTCGTTAACTGATAAAGGAACTGTGCCAAAAGGACAATTTGTATTATCTAAGGATTCAGCAACCCTTCAGTTACTGTGCAGATACAAAAGGAAGTGGAAAAAAGTTTTAATGATTCAATTATAAAAGCAGGCAGCTGAATTCAAATTTCCTAGGTTTTCAGGTCAAGCTTATTTTTTTTCAACAAAATTAAACTTCTCTGTGGAATCGTGGCGATTAGAAAGTATGGGTTAAGGTAATGCCCTTAGCATAACACCAACTGAGACCCTACTCTGCTCTCTAGTGTTGATATCAGAAATAAAAGATACAACATGATAATACCACATGCTAGAAATTTGCTCTTATCCTCTTCTTAGAGCCTGGTGGAGCTTCCTTATATAAAAGCCTCACTTAATTCATGGTTGTTATCTCATTCTCTGTACAGAAAAACACAGTAAAGAGCTAAGAAGCTCAGAATGCCAAATGGTCTCTTTCTTACTTTTATTTGAAACTGGGGGACTACTGTCATATTCTCCAAAGGTCTCTGCTCTCCTGGGGAGTCCTGACGCAGAGCCATCTTCAGGCTGACAGGATCCATTGCTTAAGTGAGTGAAGATAAGGTTCTGGAGATTTTCAGCTAGGAAAGAGGAGAACGTGTCATGTAAACAGCCACGTCTATGCAGCGAGTCAAGTGCACCATGCTAACAAGTTAAAAAAAAATTAAATCATCAAGTACATTAAAAGATTGGGCAGTTTGAGAGATTTCTGGCAGTACAGATGAGTTTTCCTTTGTGACTAGTTCTTTACAAGAGGCTTTTCATATTGCACATATAAAGATGACCTCTTCCTTGATTGCAAGTTAAATTATCAAGCCATGAGTGGGTTTTGTTTGTTTGATGTTTTTTTTCCAAAATAAAAATTATGTTTGTGCCTATTTTCTTTCTAAATATACTATCTTTAGAGAGGCTATTTTAATCTATAAGCCTCATAGAGTATTATATTTCAGGATCAGTGTATTATTAGAGCACTCAGTTACCCATCTGAATAGACTTATCCTAAGACTCCACTGGCTGATCCTTACAAATAAAAAAATCCAAGCTGTGAGAAGGTCCTCTACCTAAAACCACAGGTGCACTTTACCTATCTTGCCGATTGGTTCTGAGAATAAGGAAGTCTGAACAGTGTTACATAAAAGGTATTATGTTATTACAGGATGATTTTCAGGATCTGTACTTAGATCCTATGTGCTTATCCCCACCCCTGCATCTGAGTGAATGTGTACACATCCCCACATTTCATTTACCTTCTGTCACTGCAGACTTTAAAATAGCCTCTCCTTGCAGATTTTCTGAGATATCTCCCCGAAGAAGTAGCCTAGATCGGGATCCTTGGGAATGGTCTTCAAACCCATTCATTTCAGACATTTCTAGATAAATCTGTTGTTTCTCCATTAGACTTTGCATAATCAGGTCATCTTTCATGTTCAAACGCTCTAAAGGAAGAAACAAACTCAGTTCTGCCTTCCTAATCACTGTCAGAGTAAAATGTTCAATTTGGAAGATTATTATTCATTTTATGGTCAGAACATCAAATGCAGAGATATAATTAACAGTTATGGGGAAAACTCATGGAGCATACCAAGCTTCTTAGACTTATTTAACTACTTCTACATAATCTCGCAATACATTGAAAGACTTGTGAAGGAGAAACTTGATCACATCATGTGATAAGACAGTCAAAACTCACAAATGATGCTGAGAAGCAGTTTGTGAAGTATAAAACTAAGTCATTACCTTGAAAATCTTTTAACTTCGCAGCTCTTGCTTCAGCCAGCCTCCTCTCTGCTTCAGGTTCATTAAATGTTTCTTCTTCATCAGGACAGCTGTACAAAGGAGGAGACAGATATACGTCTGATTTGCACGTTAGAGAACTTAAAACCACCTCAGGATTCAACTTGAATCTTTTGCCTAGGACGTGGTTTATCTTGTGTCAATCTTCCTCCCTCATCCAAAGCCCTGTTGCATCTGACATCAGTGAATGAAATTTTTTGTTTATTTTTTAAAAAAGCAGAATAAAGTCTTTGGCTGGTTTTTGAGTGGCTTCTACCCAACGAACGAACACAGAATTGCAAGCTTCATTCTTACAAAGAAAGTTTACGGATAGTCAAATGTAGTTTTACAATAAATTTACACCTATGAGTCCTGCAAAGAGAAGACTGATGAGCAAGAAATCCAGCCCGCCAGCTTTCACTCATAATTTACCTTTCTACAGCTCTGCGGATGTGTGCCATCCAGGAATTCCTCTCCTCTTTTGAGCTTGTGTGAATTTCATACATTTCTGGTCCTTTTAAGGAAGCGCTAATTAAGAACATTGCCTTCTCCTCATTAGCTACCTCTCTTACGATCAACTTTTGCAATGAGATAACGGGTGGTTTAGAGTCCTGTAAAAAAAATATAATTTATTGCACTACATTATATACATCCTTTAGGGTTTGTGCTTCCTAGCTCCCCGTCTTGCTACTTATACATGGCCACCATGAGGCATAACATCGCAACACTAATACTTTATTGTTATGGCCTCTTCACATGACACTTTTGACATTGTCATTTTTCACCCCATAGATCAAAACATGGAGTGAAGAACGTACATTTCAAAAACAAAAGGGCTTGGTACCTAATTGAATATTAAAGAATGTCTCAATTTAAACACCTGAGGATTCCCACTGGGTCCTGGAAGTCAAGAACAGGCTCAAAAATTTTGCTCAAAAAGAGGCAAAACCAAAATTTGAAAAAGAAAACAAAAATCTTAAGGACATATGTGAAGTGAAAGAAGAGAACAAAAGGAAGTATTAGAAGCTCTAAGTTGGCAAGTTAGCTACAAAGGAAATAAAAACATAACACAGAGGCATTACGGCGTGCCATCAGGCCCTGTGAATCATAAAACAAGGTGACAGATAGTATATTGTATAACTAAGGATTAACTGGATTAGCTGCCAGTCTTTGC
>VZTV01114775.1:0-17389 GCA_013400875.1 Anhinga rufa | reverse complement strand
ATACACTACTCAGTGTTTGAGGGCCTGTAACTATTTATGTCATAGCCTAGATAGGCACTTCTAGTTACTGATGATTTTGTAAAATGTAATCTTGAACTCCTTAAAGACCAATTTTAATTAAACTGCTGAGAAATATCTCATGAAATCCAATTTGATTAATGAAAAGATGAGTATATAATCGAGCATGTAATCTTGAGCAAATAATTTATACACTTTGTGCTTCAGTGGCAGAAAGAGGTCTAAAAATCAGATCCCCGTACCAATAACTTTTAATGATGCTTCCAATATGAATGTTGGATTAAAATATTTTATATTTTGACAGAATTAACTTTAATCTTCCTGCACAGTTGCCACCAAAAAAAAAGTTGTCTCCTGCCATATATATATTTATAAAGAATTGTTCAGCAAGAAATGTCACCTATTAGAGAGAGGAAAAAGTGGTCTTACTTTTCCAGAGTAGCCAGTGACCCTGGATTCCCCTGTTTTGGGGATTATTAAAGTGAGGCCTTTCCCGAGCAGGCCAAGCAGCTGCACTGAAAAAGAAGCCATGTGTGTCTTTAAATAGATGCCAGAGATCACAGTCAGTTTCGAAATTTTAGGGCACCAGCTATCTGCAATGGTACTGCCTGATATGCAGTGTAAACAGAACAAAGAGGATCGATCTTTTGTTACCTGCTTTTATTTATACTTATTGTAGCCCCTCTCTGTAACACATATGGTGTGTTCGGAGAGAAATGACACTTTCTAAATTGAGCATGGTCCATTAGGTACATGGTTGCTCTACACTCTGAGAAAAATAATCCATTTGCTTGAGAAGGCTCCCCTAGGCAGAGCCTTATGGTATAGCCTGTTTTTTATGGACTCTGTCAGGGAACTGAGGGCTATTTTGTAAATTTGTCCCTATTTTATGGAGACTTTTGAGAGTGGAACTTTAAGCTGAATATGTGGCAGATGGAAGTCTGTTGGTGCCTGGATGGGAGCTTATGGTCTCTGCTGCAGGGGACTCTGCAGGGGTTACCCCCCCAGCCTGCTGGGGCACACGGTCTGTTCATCCTTAGGGAGATGTGCTTAGGGGTTTGACCCCAATGGGATTTGCAGACAGAGCTTTGTGGTTTTGTATGTGGCCTACACATGTCTGGTGAGAGCTTTGCATCAATCAAAATGAATGTATCTCAGCTCAGAACAGTTAGCCCCAGCCATCTTCTCTGGGTTTCTTTCATCTAATAAGAATATTTATCTACCCAAGCAATAAGTCGAATGTAAGTTGGCTTCATTGCTGTAGTGACGTGGAATGGTTGGTTGCTGGGTGACCTTGCTTCTGATTTTATGGTCTAGGCCAGCTCTGGCAGCAGAGAGGTGTGGCCATGTATTGCACTCTGTTGTCAGGCTTCTCCTGAGATGATCAGAGGTTCAGTGTCAGTTCTCCTATAGCGCCTGGGAAGCTGTAAACATTTGCCATTTGTTATGTGAAAACCTGGATCTGCAAGGAAGGTCTGAGGGAGATAAATGCCTGACAAGAGAAGCTATCAAGGCTTAAAAGAAAGGCCAAGCTCTGTGAAATCCAGCCAGGAACTGGGATCTGCAACCTTGGATTAGACCAGTGACCATAAAACTGGTGTGTGGCTTACTGCAGTGCTTTCACAAACTGGAATACTAGAGCCTGCACGGTTTAGTTTGGTTTTGCCTGGAGGGTGATTTAATGTTTTTCATTGGAAACCAAAGTTTTTCAACAAATCAGACATGGAAGAAAATGAACGAGCTGATATTTTGGAAACCAGCCCTGTCTTTAATGGTCCTTGGTGCAAGGTGAGGACTTTTTTCCCCCCCTCCCAATTACCGAAAATATTATCTCTTTCTGCTGTTTACAAGTGAGTTCAGTAAATCATTGCCCTTGGACCAGACTGCACACAACCTCTGCATCAGCCTTTGTAAACAACTTCAGAAATTCCTTAGAGCAAGGTTGTGCTAAACATTAGAAATAGAAATTAAATGGTAATGTGTGTGGTTAAGTGACTGTCATCCACCTCACTGAAAGTTTGAAATATCTGAGTAACTACAGGTTTCTGTGCTGTGGAAACTACCAAAATAGTTTTCTTAGGTGCTTGGAAAATCCAGAAACTTCTTACAATTTTAGCAAAGCCACTGCTTTAAGATTTGCAGGTCAAACATGTTTAGTAAAACCGCAGCAAGCATAGGGTAAGATAAGCATTAACTTGGGCAAACAAATTGACAATTTAACTGCATGGAACTCGATGTCCAGCAGCAAACTTCTCATACTCTCTCAGAGCTCGCTTGAGAGCATTTAACCTTCCTAATGGGTCAGCTGTGCTTCTTGTCAAATCTCAAACAGTGACGTTTGGAAATTGTTTTCTGTTTGCTTGTGTTTGTAATTTGATCTCATGTAACAACATTGTCCTCAGCTCACATATAACCACAGGGGTAACTCTGACATCCTGTCTGAAAAAAAACCCTTGTTGTTTCCTGTGCTTGAAATTTGAAAGATTTCCAAATTGGACAGGTTAGCATGTTTATATTAATCTCATCCTGTTACATGAGATTAAACGATTAGTGTTTTGGGAGCTGGGCATTCTACCTCCATTTTGGTTTCACCCAAAATACTGTGGGTTTTTTGTCTTCACACATTTTGGAGGGGACTGGTGGAAGTTTTGCTATTGCCTGTGCTGAGGCCAGGATTTCAGTACAGACATTCATGCTTTGGAGAACAAGTCTCTGGGAGATCATGTCAGGAATGTGCCAGTTTAGATTTTAGCTCAAAATTGCCTTTTGTTGATAGGAGTTACTGGAAATTAAGACAGAGAACTTGGGAAACTGGCAATCTGCAAAATATCTGAGTGTTTACTACTTGTTAAAAAATATTCTTAGTGAATACAGAAATGTGTGTATCTAATGAAAATACTTTTGGTTTCAAGAGCTAGTCAAGCGAAAGAAACAGAATCACCTTGTCCTGTTGGAACATCTGCTCAGCATAGATCTCTTGGTGCATCTCCTGCGTTACCGGCCAGACTGCCATTCTCGTTAGTGCTTAGGGTCCTTCACTTGACTATCCCCAACAAAAACATGCATTGATTTTGCATTTAGTTTGTTATTTTTATTTTCTTGTTTACAAAGCTGAATATCCAATTAAAAGGCAGAAGCAAGCAACACAAAAAAAAAAAAAAGAAAAAAGGGAAAAAAGGGGCAAAACAATTACAGCAGTTTGTAAACACTGAGGCTGAAAATTATTCACACCAAATATTTGGCAAATGGGCAACAATAACAAAATATGTTCACAGATCTCTAGACCAGTTTGCAATCAAAATGTCTGTTTTCATAATATATATTATTCATCTTGGATCCTGATTTCTGTGGAGGTGGAGAGTTTGAAGCTGATTTGTGGAAGTAGCATGCAGCTGTATCCCTTGCCCAGTCAAATTTTTCTACATCTGCAGGTATGCTTGTTTAAAGAATATTGGCACTTCTTTAGACATTGAGATTTGAGTTCATGGGAGCCTGGACAGGATCCATGGTTGTGGCAGGAGAGAATATATTGTATAATAATATGCACTCTCTCATGCCGTAAAAGTTCACAGAATAGGTGAAGTTTTACATACTACTGTTTCATGGCTCATAGAATACCACTTTCCTTCTGTAAAGTGGAAATTCTCTAGTTTTTCCTTTAAAAACTAGAAAACCTTTTTTCCCCCGGGAAAAACCTAAAGGATTTTTTCAACCATATTTAAATTATATTGCAATCTTAAAAATTTTATTTCAATGTGATAGCACATTTTTCTCAATAAGTATTGAGAAATAAAGTTGAGAATAGTTCATTAACCAGCTGTTCAACAACGCCTTCGCATTTTTTGACGTGCAAATTTGTGTTTGTAAATAACTTTGCCTGCATCTTATTGTGGGTACAAATGTTACTCATTAGAGCCTTTGTCGGTGTCCCAAAAAGTGGCAACTGAGGATTCAGCTACAAATATTTGTGTTTGTGTTCTCTATCTTAGTGTTGAGTTTAAGAGGGTTCAGTCTTGTTTCAAGATGCAAGCAAAAGTGTGTTGATGTTCTTTTATTTATGTTTATTATAAAATAATAAAATATTGTCATTTTCTGTAATTAGTTGGGGGAGCGTCTGTGCTGTGACTCAGCACAGAGATGTGCACACGGGCTGGCTCACACCAGAGCCAGCAGGGCCTTGCTTTCATAGAATCTTAAATGCACTTGTAGGTTTTTAAATAAAAAGAAGCTGGTTAGTTATTAACTTGCAGAAATATCTGATTTTAGAGAACAGAAGATTACAAAACAAACTGGATTTTCACCAGCTCCTGAAGGGCAAACAGTACACTGCATCTGGGGGGAGAGAGAATTTGCTCCTTGCATTTCCCTGCAGTGTGCTTGTGTGGAAGCTTTTTCACTCTCATAGTACTTGATGTAAATGTTAATTAGCACTCCGGGGGAAATGTGTTAACAAATGTACCTTTGACACAGGTCCACAGCCAGGCTTTGCTCTGTAGCTGCAGGCTGGAAAGATTAGCTGGCAAAGTAGCTTGTGCTGCTTTTGAGGAAACTCTTCAAACATGAGTTCAGGAAAGCTTGCTGAACACTTCAACTTTGCTGCTCTGCTTCAGCTCAGGCTGCACTTGCTGCTTTACAGAAGGGGTACCAGGTAAAATATGAGCACTTGTAAGGAATAAAAGCAAACTCCTAGGAAAGGGATACTTCTAGCCATTAACAGGCTGCAAATAAACCTGCCTGGGCTATGACTTTCATGTGATGAGGAAAAAACAATGTCTTCGCTTGGCACAAACTTTGTGGCAGAACTGATTCCTCCTCCTCCCCTAGTGCTGATCTTGATTAGCCATAAATATGGGTGGTAAAGTCATTACAGTAAGCTGTTAGAGTAGAAAGGTAACCGTAATGCATTCATAAACACACTTACCTCATCACTGCACTTCTTTCCCTTTCCATAAACAACAGGTCAGAGATTCAGAAATGGAAATCATTTCGAGGGTGGGATTTTTCAGTAACATTCAAACCTGCCTTAACTCAGGTTAACATATAGATACTGTGGTGGTATCTGCCCAGATTAATACTGAATCTGATGGCTTCTATACTGTGACTTCTGTGAAAACATATGCAGCCATTTTTCAAGATCTGGCTTGTTCAGATCTTCACTGCCGTGCAGTACCAAATCCTGATTTCTCCCTGGTGAGGAATAGCTCATATCTAAGATGCTTACAGTGAGAAGAGTCCAAGGTAACTAACAGCTCTCTGGAAATGAGGTTGGTAATTTCAGCCCAGCCCTAGTCAGCCTGGTCTGGGGTTTGTGCTAGCAATGGCAAACACTGCTGAAGGAGAGTGCCTGTGTCTCCAGGAGCGAAGGGCAGCACTGGTGTTCGGAGTCCTCCTCTTTCCTGGGGTGGGATGTTGTGTGAAGGATGCTAGTGTTATGACGTGGCTCTTAATCAGCTGGTCTGACCCTGTCACCCCTCTTGTGTTGCCCTCAGTGGGTATTTGCAACAAGCCTACCTTATACTTTTTTCCTTCATGTAAAATAATTACTTTCTGGCTTTTATCATCCTGTGGGGAGTTTCAAGTCTGTGAGCTGACTGTTCCTGGTGAGGGGCCATCAGCCTCTGTTTCGGAGCTGACTCTGAGGTTTTCAGAGACTTCAGCAAGGAGGAGCAGGGCAGCCAGTATGTGGACTAGCACATATCTTGAGTGGTAGATGGCCTGTAGGGCACAATCCAGGCTCCCCTGCGTAAGCCTGAGCTCTAACTCAGCTTTGGAGAGGCACCACTGCTTTCTGCTCACTGCATCTCCAGGTTACAAGTGTGAACCAGGCTGTGCAGTGTCCTTGGGCTGCCTGTTTCAGCCGTGCCCACAGCTCAACTTTGCCCCGTTGTGCAAACAGTGGTCTGAGACAGGCCTGGGATGGTTTTCTGGCAGAGGGAGTTCATGTGAGCACTCTTATTTTGAAGTGCAGGTGAAAGAAACGCCAATCTTAGCAGTGGGAGATCTCCTTGCTTTGAGTTGCTGCTAGATAAATGTGGCCTTGACTTAGTAAAATATGTCTGAAACTACTGGATGGAACAGTACTTTGGCACAGTACTGCACAAGGATGCTGTTGCTCGGGAGGAGAGTCTTATTGTGTTTCATACTGCTCCCCTCCTTGCCTCTGCAGGGAGCCCCATCTAAACAAAGAGCCCCCCAGCTGTGGTTGCACAGAGCTACCCAAACCTACCCTGTGGTGAGGTGCTGCACGGGGATGGGGAACCTGCAAAGGCACTCATGGCACGCAGGCGTCCGAAACTGCCCAGGAGCATGCCACTGCTCCCCTGACTCCAGCGGCCCCTCCGTGTGCAGTGGCTGGATTTTGGCCTCATCCTATCAGCCTATGAAGTGGTGACAGGTCAGACCTAAGCTACGCCAGCTGGTGCTGTGGATGTGTTAAATTGCTTTATTAAGAGTGATGGGCTGGGTTAGAGTCTGGCCTTGCTCCCGACGACAGCTTTGATGTGGGGATTCTGGGCGCTGGGTTTGGCTGCCTGCAAGCACCAGTACCCAGCATGCTGCCTCTGACACAAGTTTTTCCTAAGGCACAGGGTCCCAAGATCCCTGCTCAGGCCCACTTCTGCCGAGAGCCAAGTGCTGTCACCTGGGGAAGGTGTGAGGCAGGGCTGTGCTGGAGAGCAGTGAAGCCCCAGCCGGGAGATGCCTCCTTTCCTTGCAGGCTGTGGTATGAAGGGACTCTGCCTCTCCTCAACCTGCCTCTGGCTCTGGGAGGAGATGGCATGTGGCACCTCCAAAGTCAGGCTGGGAGGGAGGTCATAACTAAGCAGACTGCCTGCTATTGTGTCCCATCATGGTGACAAACGATAGAAATAACTGATTCTTCTTTAAATAGCCCTGCCCCCCTGCCTGCAATTAGTCTTCTCAGCTGTTATAGTTCTGCTGTTGGTTTCTATATTCATAACTTCTTGTCTGCCAAATTTTGGCAAAAATAGGTATACCAGTCCAAAATAATGTAAAAACAGAACTGTTGTCCTTAAAGTTTCAATCCACAGGGTTATTGTCTATCTGGCTGGTTTTGGTTTTGGCTCTTTCTATAAGTAATCTGACCCCTCAGCACCCAGCCCAGGGTTAAAATCCAGCTCAAGACAAATGCAAAACTCTCTCAGGTTTTGACAACTTGTTTGCCATCTAACTCAGCAATAATCTGGTTCTCGCATTTGAATAAACTGATCACCTAGCAGGAACTGGATTTCTGCCTTGTTGAAAGATGGCTGTTGCTTTAGTTGCTTAAAAGGAAAACATACAAGAAATGCAGAATTCTTGTCTGCCCAAACAACTGAAAGAAACATCACAACATTCCCTAAATCAACAGATGGCAATTTTCAAAACAAAATCTGAACAGCAGCCAGAAGCTTATAAGGCAAGACGTGATACTATGGCCAACCCGAGACCTTGAATCTTCCTTGCCTAAACTGTGGGGATGAGCTGGGAGCTCTGCCTGGTGACGTTAGCTTGTGCCTCAGAAAAGCTGCTTGTGCATGAACCTACCTGCTTTGCAGTCAGGAAATTTAATTACTGCTTCCAGAGTAGCCCTCGCAGAGTACCCTCTGCATGAAATATGCATTCATACGTGATATGTCCCATAATTTTTTTCTGTTTCCGCATAAGGAGTTAAGGTTAATGTTCCATACACTGTGGACAAATAGTAGTTGCCATGGGTACCATAGCCTTGAATTTCCCGTCTCCTGAGTGATTAAATTCCCCACCTTAATTTTACTTTATTGGTTTACTTCTGTAACTCCTTATTTCCTTGGTTTGCTCTCCTTGAGAGAGCAAAGCAGGACATTTCACAGGCTACTTATATCTTCTCAGGCTTTTGCATTTTGCACACCAGATGGAGGGAAATTGAGGTTGTTTTTTTTCACAAGGTGTATCAAGCAGCAGGAAACACACAGAAGTGACTCCCAGCACCCCAGAGGCCATGTGAGCCCTGGGGTCTTTATGGATACCCTGGCTTCTTAAAACCTCTGCTGCTGGAGTCCCACAGCGNTTTATTTTTGTCCCCTTTCATTTTGGAAAAGAAAAAAATCAAACCCAAACCATTTCATTTAGAAAATACCAAAGCAAAATATTTCACAGACTCATAGAATAGTTGAGGTTGGAAAGGACCTCTGGAGATCATCTTGTCCAACCCCTCTGCTCAAAGCATATTTGAATATGCTATACATTTCTGTCTTAAATTTTTGTCTGTGCTCACAATAATTTCCCAAATTTGGCTTGAATTTACAAACAGATCTGGTCCCCCACAAAGGTATTTTGTGGGTTAACTTAATACTTACTGATTTTCTGTTTTCTCAGGCTTCTGTTTGGGACATCTATGTCCTTTCTGCCAGGCTGGCAATGTATACTGTCTTCGGACTCCATATACAAAGTGTTTCCCAGATGTCATGGATTTCACATAGCTCCTCTTTTCTTCTTCCATATGGCTTTATATAGCCAAGAGCATCTGACTTTATATTTGCTTATTACAGCAGACTTCTTACTTGTGACTTAAAGATGTGGGCACTCATGGAAGCAAAACATCAGTACTTGTTATGAAAGGTAGTAATATACTGTCTGGTTGTCTTCCTACCTATGTCCATACATTTCAAAATGCTGATCCATGTCTGCCAATGATTTACTAAGTAGTATCTGTCATTTATTCACTAACTTTTTTTTNTCACTGGGCAGCCTGCTCCAATGCTTTGATGGCTTTAACATTAGAGCGTTTCTTCCTACCATGCTGTTTCCCATGCTGCAGTGTGAGCACACCTCCTCTTGTCCTGTCTGCAGGAGATATGAAGAACAAATTTATCTGTTCTCCTGTGCAGGAGCCTGAAGCTGGTAACAGCGAGAGTGAGTGGTCAACCTGCCTGCTGGGATTCACATGGAGAATCTCAGGAGGATTCTGATGGGGTTTGAGAGTTTTTATCTCGGGTCCTACAATAACAAAAGGGCTACATTTGTCTGATGGGATTTGGAGGCCTTTGCAACACTGCTAGCTGTTCTCCCAGTGCCTTACGAACCATCCAGGTTTAGGTTTATTCCATAATCCTAGCCCTCCAGAAAATGGCATAAAATAATATTGAAATGGGAACCACAAGCTATAAAAACATAGCCCTAGTTGGTAAGTAAAATGAATAAGTAGCTGTTAAATGCAAAATGAAAAGGCATAAAAGGACAGTGGGAGCTTTTGCTGTTTAATCTGAAGTGTTCTATAAATAAAGCTAGGTTGTTACATATTGACAAAATTGGTCACTCCTAATTTAAGGCATGTCATAGGCAGTGGAAAAAGTGTCCCATAGACCTGACTAATGTGGATAGAACTAGAGATCAATTTGGAAAAGTAACGATATAATGCCAGCCTTGTAATTGCAGACCCTGCAAGCTGGGCATCAGTACTGTCAGCTGAATAGCGCTTTCCTCTAACAACCATTTATGGTGATTGAGGTCGATTAACTGACACTGTTTACTTTGAAGTAATGATAATTAAAGCTAGAGTGTCATCTGCATTGTAATTAACATGCTCCTCTGCTCCTAATTCATTCTGACAGTATAGATTAATGATGGTAAATGACCAACAAGGATTTATCATGAGGTGATTCTCCGTTCTACAGGCTGCCTCAGACAATTACAGGAAGCGATTGTTAAGTTTAGGCTATTGTCCTGGTGTAATCGTGCATGTTCATTCTTAGCTTTGTTTTGCAGTAAAACCCATCCAAGGGCTTCATAAAGCCTCAGTTATGGTCCCTAAGAGGCTGAGCCACACTCGTAAATGGGAGAGAGAGAGGCATGGGCTGGTGATACTGCTCTGATTTTTTTTCAGTATCCCAGTGCTTGTGCTCCTCGCTGGTATCAGTAGGAGCTGGGTCTGATCAGAATTTCTGCAAATCAGATGCTTTTGCAAATGTAATTCTGTTGGAAGGTTGGGTAACAGGGTCAGCTGTGGAGTGAGGTGCCTATCTGAGGCTGGGCAGCATTGTATGGTACCGGTACTGCTGCCCCATGGCAGTGCTGGGGTCTCCTCCTTTGGTGCCTTGGACCTTGTGAGCTTAGAGCCTCAGGGGGTTTCACTAGTCCTGCTTGCAAAATCTTGACTTTCAAAACCAAACTGGTCACAGCTGGGGGAACAACACCATGTCATGCTAAGCAGAAAGTCATGAAAAATTATATAAGTTAAGTGAAATTTTCCAAAGCATATAAGGCACTCAATCTCTGGTTACTTCTTGCAAAAAGTAGTTTCATCATTGCCTTTTCTTATAATAGCTTCCTTGTGTACACAAGGACTTAACCTGGCTTATTTAAAGTGCGTCACATATTGCTGCAAGAATACCTGATTAACAAGATGATCAAAGTGTGCTGTTCCACGTGTCAATCAATAGGAATTAATACGCAGAAGCCTAGTCCAAAAATGTGAGATTATAATGGAGGTTTGTTTTTCTTTGTACTGAAGTGTTGCTGTGTGAGCAAACAAGTGCTAATATGATGAGCTGAGCTCCACTGCCTCCCCTCCCTAAGGCTGGCATTTTTCTCACTCCTTGCCTGTTCCCCCGTCTGTATGAATCCCGACCTCCCTCCTAGGTGTTGTGAAGCTCCTTCGTGTTTGCAGCACAGGTCTGAGATTTTTTGATAAAAGAGGTGAAACAGTGGTATTGCGCAAATGCACAGCAGTGGTATTTTACCAGCAGCAGGTATCTGAGTATGATGGGGGTTGCATGCACAAGCCCTGTCCTGAGAATCAGGCTGCAAATCAACTCTCATAGCTTGTAGCAGGTACTGATCACAGGCCTAACCATTTATTCCTCAAAATAAATAGGGCACACAGAGGATTTGTGCTGACTACATAGTCAAGTGAAAGCAGTTCTCCAGATACTTCTCAGGGCACACGGCCAGACCCTGGCTTGCTTTTTATTGTAGACAAGATGGGCCAGAAGGAAACTAGTGATCATGGCCTCGGAGCTAAAGGGCTAATTCCTGCATGACTACAATAAGGACCTTTGGCAGAATGCACAGCAAAACAGCTTCTCTCTAGTGGCACAGTAACATGCTGCAGTGCCAGGAACAGCTTGTTTTAGGTACAAAAGGCAAGTTTGTGGGCTCTCTTGCCCCCTCCACACACTTGCTTTTCCTTTTTGTTCCTGACAGTAGCAAAGGGTGAGTGAGGAGAGTGGGATGATGGAATTAAGAAAAGAAAAAAAACCTGCCACCAACCAAATAAAACCAAAAAAGAATTTGGGATTTTGAAATTTACTTTTTTTAATTGACAAAGTGGGCATTTTCTGAAGAAGAGTAATAAAAGCCTTAATAATAACAATTTTTCTTTATAAAAATTTGCTGGATGGAACTATTTTTACCAGCTCTATCAGAGACTGAAATACTAAGAGGAGCCAGAGCTTTAGCTGATAACTCCAAGACCCTTAGTATTAAAACAGGTAAACGGTCCCCTGCCTACCCTGCCCTGCCTACCATGGCAAGAGCTGTTTTATAGCACAGCAGATCTACTGTGCATTGTGGGGTCATGCCATCAGGGTCCCAGGCACAATTAGGGGGCTGTGTGCTAGCAAACGTGCCTGGGAGATAGATGGGCACGCAGCTTGGAGAGGACACCTGGCTGCTGAAGCCTGCAGGCGCTCAGACCCTGCTTCCCTCTGCCCCTGAGACGTTTCTGGGGTGCCTCTCCAACCTCCTGTCAGTCCCACTGATCTCTGCAGCACATTTTGCAGTGCTGGCCATGAGCATGCAATCAGCTGAAGCTGTCATCGACCCCAAACAGACTAGAGCCAGACTCTGGTGTAGGTGATCTGCCAGTGCCATGTACTCCCACGCCAGCACAAGCACAAGGTTTAACTGCAAGTGGTTTTGGTATTCATAGGAAAATATTGCTCTGCTTTGCCCGTACAGCCCCAGGGACACTAGCTTGATCCTGGTGGCTGCTGGTTGTGCAATGGTGCTCCCTGTGCTACTTCTGTCCGCTCTCTAACCAAATAGTTTCTCTTCCACCAGTAACCACATGGGATGGGTAAATAGACCCAAGGGAAACAAGAAAGGTGGAGAAAGAATAAAAGAGCAGAAACACTTTTTTCTTCTTCTTCCCCCTTAGAATAAAATCTATTGGGAAATGGGTGTATCTGAACTGTCCCTCCTTCCCCAACCTCAGAGAGATGGTGATGAGGTGGCTTTGGAGGGGAGGAGCATGTGGGTGAAAGAGGAGGTCTCTGGGGCACCATGCCATGGAAACACACAAGGTTGGCATTTGTGTTTGTTATTGTTGGCTGCGGAGACGCCTGCTCTGCACCTTCAGCCCTGAAGAAACAGGGGTACATCTGAAAGCGTTTATCACTTTTGCAGTTTTTCACCTGTGAATAAGAAAATAGGGGTTGGGATCAGAGCTGGATGAATGGTGAGTTTTTTGGTTTGCTCTCTGACACCCCCACCCCCCCACCCCCCCCCAAAAAATATGAAAAATAAACACAGGTCTAACGAAACTAAAGAGGTTCCCTTGGAGAAAATTGAGGGGGTTCAGGAGGAAAAATCTTAAATTTTGCAAAATGTTTTTGTTCAGTCCCAAACAGAATGCCTCATTTTGCTTTATAAGCTGTTTATTTTTGTCCCCTTTCATTTTGGAAAAGAAAAAAATCAAACCCAAACCATTTCATTTAGAAAATACCAAAGCAAAATATTTCACAGACTCATAGAATAGTTGAGGTTGGAAAGGACCTCTGGAGATCATCTTGTCCAACCCCTCTGCTCAAAGCATATTTGAATATGCTATACATTTCTGTCTTAAATTTTTGTCTGTGCTCACAATAATTTCCCAAATTTGGCTTGAATTTACAAACAGATCTGGTCCCCCACAAAGGTATTTTGTGGGTTAACTTAATACTTACTGATTTTCTGTTTTCTCAGGCTTCTGTTTGGGACATCTATGTCCTTTCTGCCAGGCTGGCAATGTATACTGTCTTCGGACTCCATATACAAAGTGTTTCCCAGATGTCATGGATTTCACATAGCTCCTCTTTTCTTCTTCCATATGGCTTTATATAGCCAAGAGCATCTGACTTTATATTTGCTTATTACAGCAGACTTCTTACTTGTGACTTAAAGATGTGGGCACTCATGGAAGCAAAACATCAGTACTTGTTATGAAAGGTAGTAATATACTGTCTGGTTGTCTTCCTACCTATGTCCATACATTTCAAAATGCTGATCCATGTCTGCCAATGATTTACTAAGTAGTATCTGTCATTTGTTCACTAACTTTTTTTTTGTCTAGGTTTAAAAAAAAAAAAGAGAAAGGAAAAAAAAGAGGGACGGATAGCACATAAAGAGCAGCTGGTGACCCAGAAACATGAATGACTAGGATGCCTCAGACTTGGATGTGCCCAAAAGTTCACACAAAGCCTAAAAAAAGTTGCATTGGGAAAGTAATTTGTTGGGCCCACAACAGTGTCACCCATGTGCCCTGTGGGGTTTGACACCTGAATTCCTGCTGGTTGGGGGTGACTGAGCTCTCTGAGCTGCCATATTGGCAGAGATTTTTAATGGTAATTGGTGTGATTTTGACACTGCTGGAGCAATAAAATTGGTTTTGTCACATTTGTAGTCACAAGGTGCTGTGGCCAGGACTGAGGAACTATCTTCCATGTCTGTAGTGCACTAATGTAAAGCTCATGTAAAGCAACCCCCTATTCTTGCTTCCAGTACAGCATGAAACTTGTGAAATGGAAAGATAATAATGGCTCTGTCAGTAAATGCAACTCAGCCCTTCTATTTTTTAGATTTTTTTTTCTATCAAGGGTTTTAGTTTCCTTTTCTGCCTTTTCTTATTGCAAATCATAAAAGCAGGCTAAAACTCAGGGGTTCCTTTGCAAAACTATTCCCTCATGCTTTCAGCTGGAGCAATTTTCCAACATTGACATGAGCTCACAAAAAGTTAGTCTGACTCTAAATAAGATTTTCCAGAGTTGGCTGATTGTTTTGGCTTAGTTCTAGAATAAACTGTTTCGGAAACCTTTCTGGAGTGGATTCTGGATAACCTGGCACCTTTAAAGGATTAAGAAGTCATGCATAATTTGCCCTTTCAAAATACTCAAGGCTTTTAAATTTCTCACCCCAGAAAATATCTTTCTTTTCATCAAACATCAGCTGTTTCCAATTGCTTCATTCTATTTTGGTCACCTATTCTTTTTTTTTCCTTCCCATGCATGACTAAATATCTTCTTTAAATCAACTTGAAGCAATTCGTTTTTCCATTCATCCATTTGGTCATGCTAGTTTCTTTCCCTGTTGAAATGCTATATGAATGTCATATGTTGAAGAAGCAGTATCATCTGTGCAGTCCTGAGTGCACGAGTACTTGGCACCAGTTCTGCAGCTTAATATGTGAAAAACACGAACACAGCTGCCAGTTTCTGCATGTTTTAACTGGTTTATTTTTTGCAGCTCTAGCAGAAATGCTGAGGCCACGGCAGCCCCACACAAGGGCCTGATGCGCAGGTCTGTGGTCTTTTGCTGAGCATGCCAGCTCCTGAACCGGTGGGACTAATTCTGTCTCGTCTCAGCAGTAAGCTCGAGCAGGCTGGTCCTTTTGAGACTCAGGCACACCAGGCCTAGGAGCCAGGCCATGCTGCTCCAGCTGTGCTGCTTATGAGTTATTCCTGAGCTGTCTCTGTGCAGCGCTCAGCTGCTGGTTTAGATGTGCTGGCTTGCTCAAAGTGATGGCACAGGCTCTGCACTGTGCTCTCTTGCCTGGTGTAGATGTGGCATAAGAAATACATTACATTACTTTACACGTAGGTGACTTTTATTAAAAGTGCAGTGAGGTGCAAGTGCCAGCCCTTCTTATGTGTCCATGCAAGTCCTGCATCGAGCTTCAGTGACCAAAGAAGTGTTGCTGCTTCTCATTCCTGTCAGTTCTTTAGCGCCTAAATGCAATCTTGCATTTGCCTTGATTTGTATAGCTGATGAGCATGCATGCTGTTCTTCAGTAACCTTGTTTTGTTGCCCTCAAATTAGAATGAAATTTCTCCAACCTTTGATCTCTTGTATAATATACAAACACCCACCAGATTTCTGATCGATGTGTATGTGACACATGCATTTTCCTTTCAGTTGACAAACACAGAAGCTGAAATTATCCAGAAAAAAACCAAATATCAAGGCCAAGCATAGGAAAGGCTTTGTTTTGTTTTGGGTTTCTTTTTTTGGTGAAGAAAAGAATATGCTGGAGACAGATTTGACAAAGTCAATGATCCAGGTTTTTGTGGCAATTGCATCTCAGCTCTAGCTGTTGTAGTCATGGCTGATCTAAGCTATGCTGCACTCTGCAAGGGAAGGAGTCGGGTTCAGGCCTGCCAGAAGGCCCCAAGCACTAAGCCTTTCTGTCCAGAGTGGGATATTAAAGCTACATTTCCCCAGGATTGCTGCCAAATGACTAATCTTGGACACTTTCAGGCATTCCAGCATGTCTGGTTAGTGGTTACTCTAGCCATCCTATCGTGTTTTTGGGAACCAAATGTCTTACACACTAAAGCAAGGTGCATGTTATACAAGGGGTGCCTATAATGGATTTAGGTAGAGTTAGTAGCCAGCACACAGTGGCTTCACATCAAAGATAACCATCTGAAGAGAGAGCACTGTGTATATATTCAAGTTAGAGACGCAGGGGAATCAGACCCCTTTCTACATAGTTTACTTAGGAGTCATGGGCAGGGGGGGATAGGAAGGAGGGATTTTTAAACACTGAGTGAATTAATTAGTTCATTAAAGTCTGTTTTCATTTCTGTGCGGGCGACAACTACCTGTTATGCCCAGAGGTGAGCTGACAGTGCTCTCCAGTAAGCCACTGCTCAGACAAACATCACAGGATTTACAGTAAAAAGGAGCTCGTGTTTTCTGCAAAGAGATCCCAAGCTCATAGACTATTCTGTTCCACAACCTTGCTTGTTCCAATTTACTGAGGGACTCCCTAAAACTGGACTAACTATGGTGATTCCTTCATTGCATGGTTCATAGAGCTGTCTCGGGGTATACTCCAATGGGCATTCAGGTGTCATCTCATAGGATTCTCCTTTTTATTTAAGGTACAACATATATTTCAAAAATCAATAATATGTCCAGACACTGATAATCTACTGTACATAGCTCAAATGCTTTCCTGTAGCCAGTACATCTGCCAGAGGATACTCCTGGTTCATGTGAATGCTCTTCGGGGCTTCACTGTACTTTTTACTTCAATGATAAATTATTGTGGTTTCCAAAGGTTAATCACAAGTGCTCTGCAGAAGAGATGTCCTGTCCAGATAGTGTGGTTTCCTTTTTATTGTCTTTTTGGATCTAGCTTTGTTCTTATACTATGTGATAATGAGCCAGAGGCAGCACCCTGCATGCTGCGTTGATGAGAGTTGAATTGTACTACAAAATTTTCCTTTTGATCCTTCTTTTTCTTCTAAGCTCTCCTGACTCCTTTCTCCCCTTATATGGAAGCCCTTTGCCTTCTATCTCCAGTTTGGCAACAGTGCTTGATGGGCTGGATCAGGTCACAGTACTCACTTCTCTGGCTGAGACAGCATGGATACCCGAGAGGATGAGCTGACCTTCACCACAGCTGGTTATGTGGGGAGGGAACCAGCCCCAGCTAATACACAGTGTTGTCTTTGTAGGTAACACTGAATCTTCTTATAAATGTGTTAAATTTTGTGGTTCATGAATCTATTGTTGAGAACTACAGTCAGTAACCTGTTGTACCAGTGCAAGGAGCTATTGTCATGTTCTAACACGTTCACCTAACATACCAGGTGGTTTACACAGAGGAGGCTTAAAAGCTCCTTGTCAGGGTCTGTCCACCCTGACAAGCTAAGCCCAATTTTAAACTCATACAACTCAATACTCATGAAACACACTTTAAAAGAGGACTAAATAACTGCTTTAGGTGGGAAGAATTAGGTGGGGTTGATGGCTGTGGATGCTACCCAGGGAACTCCCTGACCGCCTGGCTGGGATGTGGAAGGGTTGGGGATTGTCCCCCTGAATACCACTTCCAGGGCAGTGCATTGAGCCATCCCAGGATGTTGGAGATTCGTGCTTGGCCCTCCCAGCTCCACTCTGCACCGGGAAGGGGAGGGAGCGCTCCAGCTGCATCGGCCCATCCGTCTGGCCACAGGAGTGCCTTAAAGTACAGAACAAAATAAACTCCCTCAACCCTAGCAATTTTCTCCAAAGCAGATCAGCAGGCGGCAGGCCTGTGTTCTGTGGCTTGCAGCAGGCATTTGTGAGCGTCCCAGGATGCCTGCATTTTGATGACTATATCCCAAAGACATGTCTTTGGTATTTTTCT
>VZTV01114773.1:11648-24091 GCA_013400875.1 Anhinga rufa | reverse complement strand
CTTCCCACCCAAAGCATTCCATGATTTTGTGATTCTATGACTCCATTTGTGTAGCTGTGGAGATACGGACTCATAGTTTGAGGGCAGTTAAAGGAAATTTAATTCTCTACATGCACCTCCTAAATCATGTAAATGCGTGATTTGCATTCATTGCATTCTGCTTTGGGAAAACGCCTGATTCTGTTGTATACTTTGATAAAAGTGATTAGTGCAAGAGAGTCTATTCTGCGTCAGTTATTGGGTGTATGTAATGAGATCAATTCGCTCATTTGATTTCTTGCTCATCAAGGAACTTTATGCTTGTTGAGTGTTACTGAATTTGTGTCCACCAGGAAAAAGAAGAGATTTAGATTTATTCTAATAAAATCTTGTACCAAGGTCAAATTAACCTGCAGAGAAAAACGAGTACTGCTCTAAAACATGATATTAATTTGAAGTATGCGTATAGTGAAAATGCTCCTTGTTAAAGTATAAGTTCCCTTTTATTTTTCATTTTTCTCCAGAGTGCACAGTAGAAGAAATAGAATGACCTCGGGGCTTTTTTGGGGGAGAACAGCTTCAAAATATTTGAAAAAAGCCTTAATAGTGCTCTCAGAGGGTCTTGAGTGCTCTCACTTAGTCCTCATAAGAAGTACAAGTCCCAGTAGTTTGTATTAAAATAATGAAAAAGTTTTAGGAAAAAATAAAGCCATTTCCTACAAATAATCCTAAAAGGAAAGTACAGGGTGCATCTAGTAGCCATGACCGCAGAGAGACTTGGTGTTATATATCAGAGAGATGAAGCATTTCTCCAAAGGTCCTGGAAACCCCACAATATAGCAGATTATAATCCTAGCAATAAAGTAAAATGGCAAAGAAGAGTATACTCTCTAAAAGGTGCAAAACCCTTTTGTGCTCTAAGATAACTTAGCAAATAAAGTCTAGAATCCAGAAGCACAGGAGGGCTACAAATAAAACAAAGCAAATACGCACTTTTGAATTTTGAAGTTTGAAAGCAGTTATTAGTAATCTCACTCAGCAGCCTGCCACCACGCTATGAATGTGTGCGGTCCCGGGCACGAGACCCGCATCAGCAGCCTTGTTGTGAGAACTGCATTCATGGCGGGAGGGCTTTTTTGGGGAGTGACATAAAATACAACTTTGGCTTATGAGAAAAGGATTCTTTATTACACATCATGTAAGAAAACATACGTCTTGATCTTTGAATTTTTGGGTAGCCAGGGAATGCAATGACTGGCTAAATAAATGAATTACCAACCATCCTCTTGGATATGGGGAATTAAACCAATTCGTTCTTTAAGAATAGTCTTTTTTCAATAGGACTACCTGACATGACACCACCACGGCATCAGAGTGCCCTCACCACGTTGTACACTTTTTCCAATATGTTTGATCTTCATAATAACTTTGTGACTATGCAGAGCTCTTCATAAATATTTAATTCAAATTATTCTGTAGACAAAAGCGCCAGGGAAGAGTCAGAAAGTGACTCACTGTTTCTTAATCAGAGATGAGTGACTAGGCAGCTCCGGCGTTGCAGTGGGAGAGAGTTATTGGTGCTGATTAAATCATCTGAGGATGGATCCCATGTGAGCTTGTGGGTCACATCCTGGCTCGAGCAGGTGGCTAGCTGTGCTGCGGTGGTGTGTGCCAGGCATCTGGTACCTCCCTGCTACAGTTCTGGAACAAACTACACAATTAGCCTTGTTCTTTGCATGCAAGGCTTTGTGATTTTTAAAACTTTTTTTTTTTTTTTCCACTGCAGCAACCAAACCCCTCAGTTCTGGCACAGAAAAAGAGCAAGAAGACGTATGACTTCTTTCTAGTGTACCATTTTCATTAGATAAATGCATATAGGTCAGAGCACTGTAGGTTCAAGCTGTCCTTATAGTTAACAGCTGACTCTGCAAGGCACTTAGCCGTCGATGCTCAAGCACCATACTGTCTACCTTCTAGGCACTTGGTTTCACAAGAACAACCCACAGACTTGAACCAGACATGTGCTCACATCCGTTTAGGAAACAGGAATACATGTAATTTAAAAAATGTTGTTGGATAGAAAGAAGTATTTCTTGTACCATCAGGTAGAGTATTTGTGAGAAAACAAGCACAGCTTGTATACTCTAAACTAGCACAAACCATTTTAGCAGTAAAATAATGTTAAAAAACTGTAGGAGTAATTTAATTCAGCTTTCAAGAGCTTTAACCACGATATCATGGATGGAAATAAGAAATGAAAAGCGATCACACATGAAAATAACTGGTTGCTCCTTAAACACTTTTTGCAAGGTACAGCCATTCCTGTGTTCTCCTGGTACAATTTAATTGACTTCTGTTTATGCTCACAGTTTTCTGGAATTTGTTTTCATTGATCTGGTGGCCTATAGTAAATTTATCACATTTGGTTAATTGCAGGAAGGTTTTAAAATAATGCTGAGCACTAGCTTTACCTTTTGCGCTTAGCCAGTTAAATGAGAGTGGGTACACTAACAGCTACGGAGGTCCTGTGGGCGGAACCGGTGAAAAGGCATTCTGCTGAAATGATGCACTCCAGCTACCGCTCCTGTGAGGTCTGGTTGTCCACAACCTGCCTCCCAGCTTGGAGGAAGCCAGCAGCTCACCCAGAGACCGGCTTGTACTCGTGGGTGCAAGTAGCCTGGCTTTATCTGTTCTTTCTTTGGCTGCCCAGATGTGCACGCTCATGTTTGTGTCCTACAGGAGGGATCTGAGCTGCAGCTGGCATCAACCTGCAGCCATGGTGCATCAGGCCCTCCACCCACATCAGCTGCAGTAATTTCTTTGCACACACAATTCCCCCAGGGGTGGACATGTCTGATGTACTCATCATCACCTGGATTGTTCCAGGGTTTCTGTAAAAGGCGGAGTTTTTCCTCAGGACATGGGGCTTTGTCCCTTTGGGTGTACATGGCATTGCTGTGCTCCCGCTAAGAGGTCACCAAAGCCTGCATGAGGGCTCCCATTCCATCCCATCCCAGGAGTGAGCAGGTTACCGACCACACTCACTTGAGCCAGATGCAGAGATGGCTAAGCCGTCTGTGAAATTGCTTGGGAAAAGCTGCACTTATTTGTTTTGAAGTAAGCAAGAACCCTTTTTTCCTTTTTTTTTTTTTTACTTAAAATATGGGTGTGCAAATGGCAGCAGGTCAGGGAGTGCTCCAGGACACCAGTCACTGCTGCAGGGACAGCAAACCATCTCTACTCAATCCTCTGTCTTGTGATTTGCTCTTTAAACACTCTTGAAAATTACTTTATGATGTTTTTAGCCATCTGAAAATCATAGATTGTGAAAGTTTCCACTCTGTAACATAATAAAGATTTTAGTGAAAAGATGGCAATGCAAAGGACAGCTGAAAAATTACTGATCATTGTTATGTTAGTCTCCTTGGCTTATCCTCATTACACGACACTTTTCCTGCATATGAAGGTTTTCCTTACTTTACGTACTCTTGTATCAAATCTGGCCTTCAAGCAAAAGTTTGAGCAACACCCCAGGAAATAAATGAAACTATGGTCAGGTGTACCTTGCTAGAGTAACCATATTTTTCTATTTTCAGATAGGCTACATTTTCAGTTGCAACTCTACCCTGGAAGTTATGGCTGTTGGGTGACAGTTATTGTTATGAATTGCTTTCGCAGGTCTTTCAAGCCTGCAGGATGCTATCAATTCTCAGAGAAAGCACTGAAGGGTAAATGAAAAATCAGTTCCCATTTTAATTTTAAATTAAAAGTATCTTCACTGTGCAGAACTGCACACCAAATGAGCATCCATAATTTCCATTTCTTGGTGGCCCCACCGTCATTTGTCCTGCACCTGCACCAAGAGCCAGCCATGGTCAGTGATGAAGAGTTGACCCGCCGCCCGGGGGGTCTGCCATGTGCTGCTCGGCATGATGCTAGTGTTGGACGTGGGGATGCTCCTGGCTTCAGGTGGATGGAGCAGGCTTCTCCTCGCCAGAGCAAAGGGTCTCCCTGCCCACTGGTGACCAGCAGCAGGCTGCTCTGGCACATCTCTGCTGCCAGGTCCCTCGTCCCCGCGGATGAAGTCAGCCGAGCATTGCACAGCCCATGCCTGTCCCGAGGGAGCGCCGGGGAGCGAGCTGCAGGGCACCGAATGCAGCCCCATCAGCCCCGAGAGCCTTGCCAGGCACGTCTGGTAATGCTGCAGCTGGGCACCTCCACAGCACCCATCACCTGCAAATCCTCCAGCATGTTAGCGAGGAAGCCTCTTGTTTTCATTGTACAGTGCTCCTGTTGAGGCGGGCTCACTTGTACGCCCTCTTGGGTTTTTTTATAGGCCCACTGGGCCACTGAGGTATCAGTCAACCAGGAAAATAGACTCTTCAATATCCCCTCCAAAACATATCAGAAAATGTGATGACATGGCTCATGTAACTCATATTTTACGACCCCGTCATTAACACTTATGGCTAGCATGTTTTCAAGCTACTGTAACAACTCAGATGGTGCATAAAGAGAAGTGCAAACCCTTCAGTGTGGATTAATCCTTCATGTGCAGATTATTCCTTCATTTGTTTTATATCTGCAAAAATCCTTACTTAGTTTGACGCTATAACTTCACCAAGACTCATTATATACTGCTGTATAACCTCGCTATATACTGCTACGCAACCTTGATGAAATGGCCAGAAATTTGAAAGAATGTTATCCATTTTAGATGCATTGAAAATACAAACATTTCCTTTTCTTCTAACACTTCAGGAGGCAGTGGAGCCCTAGCAGCAAAACCAGCACAATTTCCTGGGCTGTTTTACCAGCCAAGAGGGTGGCAGCTTTGGGGGCAGGTCAGTGCATAACCTTCTGAGGGGCTGTGCCACTGCAAGGCATGACTGCTGACACCAGGACCAGGCAGGCAGAAAGTTTGCATCTGATTTGTAAAACTCCTGTCTGGCTCAGGAAAGTGCAAACCCAGAGAAGGAGGTGGGTTTGGAGTGGTGACTTTGCTCCTGTGTGGCCTGAAGCCCGCAAGGGAAAGCATTCCCAAAGCAGCCCGGTGACACCTTCCTGCCCGCCTGGGTGCCCTGTGGCCTCGCTGCTGTCCAAGAGATCAAAATTGCATTTATTTTCTCTTGGTAAAGAGTGCTGTCTTTCTCTCTGTCTCACACACACTCAGGTTTCCAAAGCTTTGCAAGATCCAAAGCAAGAAATTAAGATATAAAGTCAAGATACTGCTGTTTTATTCCCCGAGTCATGCCAAAGGGGGGGGAAAAAGGCATTATAAATAGCTGCAGGCAGAGGAGAAGGCTGTTGTGCTCAGCGCCAGTTTTATGATGCCGAGGTGAAGCTGGTATGAGTCACTCCTATAACTTACATGGGCATGACACAGACTTCTGACATTCAATATTTTCTTTCTCACTTACCAAAAGTTATAATTACCCCTTGAAAGCTTGGATCCACTTTCTTTTCCTACCATTTAGTCTCTTTATGTTTGGTGCTTTGCCATTTTTCCAAGGCACGTAGTCCATCTGGGCACTTTTCTGGCCCTTATTGCTCTTGTAGCTGAGTGCTCGCAGGATTTATAGATTTTTGTTCAGTTCTGTATCTCATATTGTCCTTGGCAATTAGAGACCCAGGGAGTCAACGCACCAGGTCACAGTCACACAGACACTGTACGGCACAACCAGCAGCAGGATCAGAGGAGGTGTGTATTGTATTTCGGTTGCAGGATCAAGTCCATGCTTAAACTCAACTGCCTTTTTTAACCCAGACTGCTTGGAAAGAACCGTGATATTTAAGAGATCTCAGAAACAGGGTGGAGGAGAAAAGCTGGGCTTATTTCATCCATAAGGGGGACCCCATCCCATCCCTATGGCTTGCTAACTTTTCTAAGCAGTATTATGTCTTAAAAATAGCTAATGTGCACTGCCTAATTTTATTATAATGGCCACTTCAAACAAACTGAGGTGCAAGCAAGGAAAAATATTGATTGTTCCTTTTTTTTTTTTTCACTTCTTCTTTCTTTTTATACAAACCCTTACAAAAAAGATACTTGCTAGGGTATTTTTGCTTTCTTTCCATGGGTGTACAAGTACACCTGTGCACGCATGTGCGCACACACATATATATGTTTATATTTACAGTGGTACATAGCATCATCCCTTGCAGGTGTACAGTGGACAACGTTTGGCAGACGAGTGTTGGCGTGCACAAAACCTGTAGGATGTGTAGGGAGCTAAATCTTGGGCTCCTCTTCCAGCGAAGCCGCTGTACTGCATGGAGGCAGAGGCGTGCTGGAGAGGAGGACAGGAGCAGGCGGGATGCAGAACCGCATCTGAATGCGCACCGGGGCTTTGTCCTCTCCCACCCCTCGTAGGCACTGCCCAGGACTTCCAACCTGCTGCCAACACTTGCACCAACGCGGTCCCGGTGCTGCGAAGAGATGTCCTCCCCAGGGGAAGCCCAAGGCACCGCCTGCTCCCAGCACCCTTGTGTCTGTAGGGCCCCGAGTGCCCGTGGGCTGCTACCAGCAGCTGCAAGAGGCAGTAAAATTGGAGTTACAAGTAACATAAAGGCACTGGGATCAAAAAGCTCTGGACATGTAACCCCCTGGTTTCAGCGGAGAACAGTGCCGCTGTATGAACCAGCCCGGGGTGGGTTGTACAGGCTTGGGACTACGAGCTGGGTTCTCACGTCCTTTGAGGACACTTATATCCCTATAAAAAAATGCATTTCCCCCATTTGTAAATGTATTTACTTTACCAGAGAGGTGTTTACTTCGTGTCAAAGAGATGAAAATTTGAGCTTTCTGAGCTCAGAATTGCCTTCCTACTACCTGCTTTGGGGGCAGAAGAGGGTCCTGGCCCAGGCAGAGCATCCAGCTGCTACTTTCTTTTGCAAGGAAATAGTAGAAAAAGGCAACTGAGGAAGATAGCCGGTTTTTGCTGCATGTGGAAATACAAGGTATTTCACTTACTTTGAGAGCCTTGAAGGCTAAGCTTTTCAACAAGAAAATACCACTGGTCCTGAGGCAGGTCTTGATTACCAACAAATCGAGTACAGGTATCCCATGCCTGGACTGCATATTGCTGTGAGACAATTGCTTGCCTCTCACTTTTAAAATTATTTTAGGAAGGGGCGTCCTCCCTGAGAGAATCACATCCTGTGCACCATCCAACGAAGCTTCGTTTCCTTCTGCTTGTGAGCCTGTGCTCGGGCGTGGACTGGGAGGACAGGCACAGATGGGAGAGCTGTTCCTTTCCAGCTGCTGGGGTGGGTCAGCTTTGTCCCACACCATCATTCAGCAGCAGCAGGGGGTCTCCAAAGACCCCTGGGTTTTGTTTTAATGTGGGAATAGGTGAGCAGGAAGAACGGGGAGCACTGTTGGGTTCAGCAAGAAGCTGCCAAGTGCTGCACTGTGCGTGACAGCTGCTCTGCAAAGACACTGAGCGCGCTGTGCAGCATCAGCTGATGCTTTTGCAGTCCGGGCAAAGATGGCATTAATAAATGATGAAGAAGAAGATCTCAGGTGTGACCTGGTGGGCAGAATCTGCAAGATGGATAGCTTGGGGGATGGGCTTTGGCAAATCAGTTCAATTTTCTCTGCCTCTTTATCCATGAATGATGGATAAAAAAAATATAGTTCTTTTGTAAAATGCCTTGTGATGCCCATTACTAGTAATACCTATTACTGTAAAATGCTCTGTGCAAAGCATGGTGTATTGTTATCTATGGTTCTTTTTTTACCTAGGACATTTGCAATAATTTTGCATCCCAAATAACGCTGCCTATTTTAAAGGACATTTAAAAGCTTCTTTTTCTCATTCTCTATAAAATCGTCCTTTTAAAATGCTTCTTTCCCTACAACAGGGTATTAGAGTGCTGTGTGCACCAAGCATACTATTGACATATTCAGCAGGATATTTTTAGCATAGTGGAAAAAAATAAAATCTTGAGAAAGGTCAGTTCTTTCACTGTGCTAATTAAATTGCTGTGGAAGGAGATTATATCACGATGGTGACCAGCAAGCTCGCCAGAACATCACATGGCAGCCTGTAGCAGGTAGCCTTGGTGAGAGGGCTGGTGTGAGCGCGGCTGGCAGAGATGGACAAACACACTGACAGATCGCCCGTGAGTCATTCACCAGAAGATTTCTTTCTTTGATGTTTTCATTTCACACATCAGGGCAAGGAGACGGATCTCTTAAAAAGAGATAATTTTCATCCTCTTTTTAATACATTCCCTATTAACTAAGTGCAGCTTTGTATACGTGCTCTGTAGCAGCAGAACGTGCCAACAAATGGACGCATGCAGGGTGATGCCTGTTCATCACAGCCATCAGCGAGCCTGCACTTACAGACAGTGCGCTGCCAACATGGCTTTTGAAAAAAAAAAACAAACTGAGGATGCTCTGAATAAACGATGAGACAGTAATTTCCCCCTCCGGTGTGACAGTGTCACACAGCCTGTGTGCGGTTCGCAAGAGTTGACCGGATCCAGGCGTGTTTTCATACCCCAGCTTTCTCAAGTTTTACTTGGTGGCAGCACACCCAGCTTCCAAGCTGCTCATGACTTCACTTGTTATCTTCCCTCTGCCGCCCGTGCCGCTGCCTCAGCACCTTATGTTGCCAGAATTGCCAGGAACAGGCTCTGGTTTGGGCGCTCTCATCTCCCCTTATGCAGGGGCCCTGGCTGGCAGGCGGCTGCTCCTCGGGAAGCGCCTGCAGCCGGAGAGCAAAGCGAGCAGCTCCGCAGCCGCCACCGGTGGGGTTCGGTCGCCCGCGGTCTGACCGGCCCGAACCGATGGTCGTGCCAGGCTTTGCATTTGTCTCTGCAATCCTCCGTCCTCCTGTCACATGTACCATCTCTTCCCAAAACTGTCTGCAACTCTGCCCAGCCACCTTCCCACCCCTGTGCCCACCAGTGACTACCCCAGCGTTCGTCCCATGGTCCTGCTGCAGCTGCCTGCACCAGCATGGCTCTCTTCACAGTTTCTGGCCGGGGAACAAGCAGAGACTCATTTTCTGAACCTGGCCACTGATGTCCTGCAGAGCCATGTGGTAGTTTAGCAAGGACCTTTGTGGCTAAAGACAATATTGGTGGGTGACCAGTTAATGACACAAGGGCCAGGTGACTGTCACTTTCCAACAAGCGTGAACACATCTTCACGCTTCCGTAAGCAGACAGCACAAGTTGTCTGGGATGTGTCTGCTGAGTGGGGGGATCCACCCTCCAGGGTGGAACTGTCACCGTCTTTCAAGACACAGATTTTAATAAATATCTGCAAAAAGCATTTTAACTCTAAACTGAATTACTGCTTTAAATAGAGCAATTAAGAAGATGAAGAGGGGGAGGGTAGCCCACACATCATGTTAAGTGTCATATCCTTCATGGGAGTTCCCAGGGTGGATGTGATGAATCCACAAGCAAATGGGTCTGTAGAAAAAGACCAAGAGTCAAACCCAGGTGCTACAGTCATGGACCCAGCAAAGGGAGGTTATGGCTGGGGATCCCAAATGGATTGAGTTGGACTTCATTTGGGACGATTAGATTTAGGATCATAAATTACTCATGAAACCCTTTAACGCATATCTAAATTCAAATTAATTGCCCCAATCTGCTGTTGGTTTTCAGAGCTGCTGACAGTATGTCTTCATCCTCCTGGACACAGACATAAAGGAGGCTTCTGAAGGAAATGTCTATAGGTGAGCTTTCGCCCCACAAACTGGGGACCATCGCTCCCAGCATCACACCAGTGGCCTCCGTCCCCTCTAGACATCCTCTCGCATACTTTCTGGGTTGGATATGCAGAGGAATCGCAGCCCAGCATTTCTGAGAATGTTTCACAGCAGCAATAATTACATGGTGAAATGCAAACTAACAAGCTGCATCTACCCAGTATTAAGGATTAATGATCTGAGCTTTAGTCTTTGCTTCCCTGCAGGGCAGCAAATTTCACCAAAATCATGCTTCAATAAATGCAAAAATTGTAATACGCAGCCTATGCAGAGTGTATGTATAGAAATAAGATTCTTATTCCTCTTCCCCATTTCTGAGACTAGACTGAATGCTCTGTAGCTTCACTCGCCGGAGGCAAAACAAAGATTCTGCGCAGCCTTGCCATCACCTGTGATACAAACTCCGCTGTGCTGTCCCCGGGGCTGTTTGTTCCATTTCTGTGCCACCTTCACCAGCTCTTTCCCACCACCCTTCCTATGTTTTTCGTATGGATGAGATGATGCTTCCCAGACGCTGTGAGCCACACCACACAAAGGACTCACACCCCCACTCTCTCCTTTTGAAACCCCTCCGTTGTGCCACTTTTTACAACAAAGACGTGGTGCTTCATGCACCCCTGGTCCTGACCAGTTGTCTCTGCCTGGACCTTCCCTCTGAACCAGAACACACGGGGACACCCTGTCTACTCGCTCTTTTGACCTTGTTGGCACCCGTCTCCCATCTGCCTGCTGATGGTGGGCTCCTCTCCAGCTCCCTGGTGCTGGTCAGATGGGTGGCAGAAGGCAACATGCTCAAATGGCAGACACGGGCAGGCACTTGGCTGGCCAGTCTGCTTCCATCCAGCTCAGTTTATCCAAGTTTTGAGCCTTCTCCAGAGCTACATGCAGGTGCAGCGGTACAGAAGGGAAAATGCAGTTTATCAGAGCATGTGGAATGAAAACAGAGCTGCTGTTTCTGTGGAGTTATTGATAAACCCACCTCTCACATGTCACACCTGGTGGGCAATGTGCGTGTAGAGGCTGGTTCAGGTCACCATCACCATGAACCAGAGGGGAAAGGGATTCAGCCCCTCATTCAGTTTGATTTCCGTTTAAAAAGACTACCCACTTCAAAGCAAGCCCCAATCTCTTTTGGGGTGACTTTGGCCGGACGCTTACCAGAGACAGCGAATCTGCAGGCACTCCTGCAAGCCCACGAGCTCATAAAACACTTCAGATGATGAGCTCTAACCATAAATGCAACCGAACCTTTCAGGTAGGGTTATCCTGGCCAGTTTTGGTGAAAGCTACTTGAAAACACTGCTCTTTCTTACCTTCCTTTCCTTGCTACTGCATGGAGCTTTTTATTTGCATGACTGTGGACCTGAAGTGCACCAATGGGGTGTTTGTACAGGCATCCAACCAGACCAGCTTACCTGCACCAGCTCTGCGGGAAATGGTAGACACACTCAGACCTCCCCAGCATATCCAAGTTAATCATCTGGAGCCTGTTTGAGCAGAATAAAAAGGTGGGAGAAAGGAAAAGTGCTATTTCTGAATGCAGAGAGACTTGGGTTGCCTGAGTTGTACAGGCAGGACGCGCCAGAGCTGCCTTGGACTCCCGATTTTGGAGGTCAAATGACCACCTGAAGGAGGATTGGATCTCTCCTCTCCTGGAGTGCAAACCCTCTTGTCAGTGTCCCTCCCCAGCTAAGATATCTGTATTCTGGAAATACGCTGAAGGCTTCTTATTATGTCGTTTCTGTGGCTGTTTGTGTGAGTAAATCTTGTAGTCAGGCAATGCGTGAATAGTTTGGCACATATAATTTACTCAATGTATTCAGATGTGGTGTCCTGAATACTAAGCACCATGCTCTCATCAATGAAAAGCTCTGATTTTAAATGTTGCGGTTTTTTTCTTTTTCTTGGCAGTTGGGGTTATATGTAAATCTTGCACTTGCATGTATGTTTCAAATAAATTACACTGTTGGGTTTTTTTTTTTAAAAAAAAGAAATAATCTAGCCAGACTTGTAATGAGACAACTGGCCTGGCAAGCCAGACTCCAAGGGGAAATATGGGAGGAAGAGAAAAGGCAGCTCTGGACTGAAATGGATATGTAATCTCTTGCCTAAGGCTCGAAGAAAAGTGCTCTGTCTTAGTAGCCCTTGAAGCCAGAACATTCAAGCTTTTTTCAGCTCCTGGAAGACAGTGCCGAATCTCTATCACTCACATCCAATTCTGTTAACCATTATCAGTGGCGTTGCCATTAACATAAGAGTGCCCAGGGCTCCTTTCACTTGCACCACTGTAAATCAGAAGCAAATCCACAGAATGAATGGAGAGTTAGAAAAGAGTACAAGAACCAAGCCAGCACACTTTTTGTGAAAGCCTTGATCTTTCTGTTTGCTTACTCTCTCTAATTTCATTATGGGATCATTCCCCTTGGGTTTATACCATGGCACCGCATGCCCTTGGCTCAGCCCCCTCCGAGGATGCAGCGTGACGCCCCTGCTCAGGGAAGCCTCTCGCCATGGGTACCGGCAGCTCTGCGGGATGAAGCCCACGGGCAAACCCTTCGCCCCGCAGATGTCCGAGGCACGATATCCTGGCAACTTCAGAGACTCCACTCCCACGGCCGTCTCTGGCGGCACTTCTGCTCCCCATCTCCGGTGAACAGCTAGAAACACGTTTGCATCCACGCTGAGAAATGGAGGGTGTTTAGTATGCTGAAAGCTTCCTTTTTTTTTTTT
>VZTV01114773.1:0-11599 GCA_013400875.1 Anhinga rufa | reverse complement strand
CACTACAGAGATCAAGAGAAATGCTTCTTCATAAGAACAAGCTGGTGCTTCTCTCAAGGGGAGCGTGCAGGGGGAAAAGGTAGCCTGCTTGAAATGGACTAGCTGTATCAGACAGAAAGCTCAATATACAGACAGAAATCTTCTCATCCTTTGAGCTCGCAACTGATTTCAATGGAATCAGGGCTCACTGAAAAAATAAATTAATATTAATAATCAAGCACCTTGCTTAGCAATAAACAACTGTTATTTTTCTCTTACCTTTATGTTGGGAACACCATTTTTAACTGCTTTTTACAGTTTTCGAAGATTGATGGAGGAGCATGGGGCCACTGCCACATTTGAGGAGGACAAGACAATATTTACGAATGCAGCAGTGGAAGTGAATGGTGTGTCGGACAGCTGCTCTCCCAGTCCAGGGGTCCCAACGGGGCTGCTCACGGGGTGGTGGAGGTGCTGGCGGTGAGCCCGCGCCATGCAGAGGGTTGCCATGCCTGGCTTGCTCCCTTCTCCCGCGCCTTTCCTCTCAAAGAGTGGTCGACCAGCTTGGAAATGAAAGGGGCTCAGGGGTGCTGCTCACCCAGCCCTCACACCTCACACCAGGGGAGGAGGACAAGTGTTAACTATTTAGTCATGGCAGATGACAACTGAGATAAGGGCTATCACCAAAATTTCTGGTAAATAAACTCTTCTCAAAATAGGTGATAGAAGGTGTCCTGCACTGGCACACAGCTCTTGTCAGAAATCTCACTTCACCTTCCTTATTTCCTTCAGTGGTAATTTTAGTCATCCATATTTAACACAGTCTGCAGGTTGCTGATACCTATAATTTGCTGATGCCACTTCAGTCGTAACACAGCTTGGATGTGACCTGTTCATCTTCCATCCAGGAAGCTGGAGATGAAATTTCAAGCATTTGAAGAATACTGCTTCAGCATATGCTGAATGCAGAGCAGCTGACATTTCCCTAGAAGTTACTTACAAGCAGCACTAATTATCTTATTTTTCTGAAATTTTATGAGTGGCGTCAATGCTTAAAAAAAATCAAGACAATCTGGAGGAGAAGGTTTTGCTGGAAATGTCGAGCAGAGCTCAGAGCTGTAGATGTTAAGGTCACAGGAAAAGGGAGCACAGAAGCTGAATTCCTTCTGACAGCCTTCCTGGTGCAGCAATGCTGAGTATCATAGAAAAGCAGAGGTTTCCATCTCTAAAAATAAGTTCAAACAAGAGCATCATGAAAGCATCATACTAGCACAGTGCAGCAGCAGCTGTGGCACTTTCCTTGATCTCCCAAAAGCTCCAACTGGAAGGATTCAGGCCACTGCCTTTTGTATATTGTTTAAATTGAAACACTCAAAACAAGCAGCCAACAAATGTTTTGACATGAAAAAACTGCCTTCAGAACTTCTGCTTTTCCAAATGCAATTTTTTTTTTTTCTTCCTTCCTGCTTATGCCTTGTTCTCCAGCCCTTATTAATACAGCAGCATTGGGTCCTCTCACAGACAAGGAGCCAGAGAGCAGTCTTGATTCTCATCTATTTCACATGCTTCCTCAGGAAAACCTGCCAGCACCCTTGCTGCTGTGTCCCCAGGGGATGGGGAAGGAGGTTTCTATCCTCTCCTTGGGACGCAGACCCACCCCATGGGCAGCATCTGGGTCCACCCAAGAAAAAAATGGGCAGGATTGCTGTCGAAGTGGCACAGCCATGAATTTTCCCATTTTTAGATGACCACCTTCCTTTGTTTAAGAGACATACACATTTGGAGGGGTAAATCAAATCCAGTGTCATCTTCTCCCTGAAATGATGCCGACATGATGATAGACAGAGATGGGACTTGACATATCAACAGCATTTTATCTCCTGCCCTCAATAAATCTTAAAGATTTTTAAGGAATCATAGAAATTAGGCTGCAGATATACTTAAACAACAATGAAAACTGGATTTATGTTCAGCAAATGAATCCTCATACTCATACCCTATGTATGCCACCACCCAGGTAGTGTCTGTGGTTCCCGAGTACGTCTGTTCCCTGCAGCACAAGGAAGAGCATGTGTTAGTGACCCGGACAACTCAGACCTCTGGCTTGCTCTCCTCGGCAAGGAGCTGTAGCTGTAAGCTGTATTAACAGCTGTACAACATGTACAACACGCTATCATCCCCCTCCTCTGCCACTTTGCCTGCACAAGCAAATGCTCCTTCCCCACATAAATATAAAGCCTGGCATTCCCTTCAGACACAGTCTTACCAGGAGTTTAACCTGAGGCATTCAGCTTTGCTCTGAAGTAAGGCAAGAATGCATGTTCCCCAGTGCCAGGAGAAGATAACCTCTACCACGGGGCTGGGGCAGGCGGCTAGCTGAGCCACAATGCCTACCACCACAGCAGTAAGGTTTGCAAGGTCCCCATCCATCCAACCTCAGTTGCAAGTAAAGCTCAGGGTAAATGCAATGGTGTTGGTGCAATTTATGCTGAAGACGTGGTGTAATAAGAACTTTTTGCTGCTGTTTTGTGGACATATGTTCACTTTTTTTTTTTTGTACCAGCAAAGTGCACTGTAAAGAATGAGAATTAAAAGCTCTGAACCGTGGTGACTGTTGTTTATCAGTAAATATCTTACCCACCTTCTCCTCCCTTCGGAGGGCAAAGATATTTTGCTCCAAAAGGAAAAATTAAGTACATTCTAAGTAAGCTCTTTCAGTGCTTGAAAACTGACTTCCAATGGATATGAAGAATGAAGAGTACTCTGGATTTTTTATGTTAGCTCACTGTCTGCATAGAGCACCGGCCTGGCCTGTGGGATGCCTAGACTTTGCCTGCCTTGCTGCATGGTCCCTGGTAAGTCCCCGCATCTCCCCGTTCCTCCAGTTTCCCTCTGCACAAAAAAGAAATAACAATTCTGTTATGAATCATGCTGTATTAGTGCTAGATGTGTTAACTTGCCATTCTCCCAAAGGAAATTATGTGAGAGCTTCAAAGTACATATTAAAAAAAAATATTGGGATTTCTTGTAATTTTCTTTGCCTCTGTAAAATCAGAACACTTGTCATTATTTTCTTCAGCTGAAACAGATCTTTGATTTTTGGCTTTCTTTCCAAAATAAGAGCTGACAAACTGGAGTTAGAAGTGGTGGTGGAACCTCAGGTCTGAATAGATTTCGGGCTTTTTGTTTTGTTGTTTTTTTTTTCTTTGAACTTGCACACCAGTGCGAGATTTCTGTGTGGCAGCTTTGTGTTTTACTGTGCTTAGTCCCCTTTCATTGTTTGCCCAAGAGAAAAGGAGAGGTAGAAATAGAGATTGACAACCTCTCCCACCGCTGCCTGTCTGAATATCATCACCTGGATCATCTGCAGCTGATGAGGCATCCAGACAGATGGACACTGGTGGGGCATGGCACCAACCTCTGCAACCATGGTATGGGCATGCGAGTGCCTGATGAGCGTGGCACAGATAAATGAGATCCTAACCTGCCTGCCTGGAAACACTTATTAGCCTGGAAACCTGATGGATTTTCATTGGAGGAAGCAACCTGATAAAATATCAAGATTNCACAGACCAAGGAGCAGCCACACAAGTCACCCAGAACTGGGCACCAGGAGGGCAGCAAGGCTGGGGAATTGCAGCAGAGACCATCTCTGACCTGCTAAAGCAGGAGTGCGGAGAATCCCACAGAGCTCATTAGAAAAATATCAGGTGGCTGACACCCTGCTCGGATGCTTGAATGTCTCTGACACTTTACCCTGCTGCTGGAGATATCCAGGGCTGTTTCCTTCACTTTTTTTTTTTTTTTTCCTTTTTTTTTTAGCTCAGAGAAAGGTGCCAGCCCAGAAACGCCTGCTCAGGGAAATGGTTTTAGAGCTGTCTTCACTCCTTCGTCTGCCTTTTGTTTTGAAATTTTCACCAAGAACTGTTTATTCTGAGATGTTCAATAATAAAATGAATGACACGGTCACTTTGAATTCAGCAGCATCTTTTAACCACCCCCTCTTGTCTCTGAAGTCAGTTGGGTAGGTGATACACGCACTGCGATAGTGCAAACAAACATCTGCTTCAGTGGGTGTGCGCTTACTCACTCCAACATGCTCTTGAATCTAATTGGGAATTTCCAGGCATATATTGCTCACGCTCTTTCCAAAATAACTTCTATAAGTATAAAGTGTATGAATTAATTATCCTTTTAATCCAGCAAAAGCTGTGCTATATCTGCTCAATCATGAGATATTTATTTCTGTCCTGGGTATTCAGGATGGAATATTTCTGTATTTTCTTTTTTTCACAAGTGCCGAGAGGAATTTCCAGCTTAAAGAAGTAAAGCCGTTGATTTTTGCAGAGATTGGCAGGCAGCAGCGCAGAGAAGATTGAGCAGTATGGTTGTGCTACGGAAGGGGTAGGCCAGGGCTGCTTCTGTTTGGTTGGGTCAGTCCAGAGCTTCACAGAACATCGAAGCACACAAGCACAATAGCACAAGTGCCCTGCAGCTCAGAGTTTGGATGCACGTGCCAGGTAGTCAGGACTATTACTCCATCGTGTCTCCTTCTTGGTGTGGCTGGTAGCAAGCAGTACGGCCACGCAGGCACCAGCCCAGGTGCTGGGATGTCATTGACCATTCTGGTCATGTTGTTGGCCATGCTGCTATGAATTTTGGCAGGTCATTTAAGACATGTCTATAGTGTGGAGCGCAGTGCAGAGAGCTGTGGGTAAGGATGAACCAGGCAGGTGCATGTGGCACAGCCAGTGCCACCTGAACGTCCCTGTCCATAGCCATAAGCAGTCGGGTGCACGCCTTCGCAACAGGGTTTCTGAGCACTCGGTGAATGTGCCTGTTTGGTTCCTGTTCCTGAACTGCAGCCGGCCAGCAGCCAAATTTCCAGAGGGAAGTCAGCGATGCCATCTGACTAATGCCCAGACATCAGAGGACCTCCAAGCCCACCGTGGGAACCAGGGGTATCTATCTCAGCCCACTGACATGGACACAGGTTCACATGCACTGACTGCTCCGCCTGGGATGAGAGGGGAATGGGACACAAAAAATATCGAATTCCAGAAGTGCAGTGGCTCATAAGAAATACGGCTTTGCCACTAAGGGAGACATTGCTAAAGCTACTGGGGGTATTGGCAAATATACTTGATGTGCATGCTGAGCTGACCTGAACAGGGCACCTCTGCCAGGCCCACTGCACAAAGAAAGGATGAACCACCAAGAAAGAGCCCCACTCCTCTGCATGACTCTTCCCAGGTGCGTGCCCGGCATCATGAGCCCTCCCAGCCTCTTGCAGCTACAAGGCAGGAGGTTGATCACTCACCGAGTCCTTTGTACTACATAAAATGAAATAATACACAAGGAAAAGGAGATTTTATTTTTTTTTCTTTACAAGGATAGTAAGGTTTTAAGTGATTCTTACAACAGTGAGCATAAGGAATTTTTTACAATATATCATTTCAGTAAAAGTTTCACTTGCCGTGATTTGACTGGAAAAGAAAGCCATGCAAATATTGGCATATTAGTGGAAGGAATTTCTACTTAAAATTCAGCCTGTTTCACTCATTATTCAGAGGTGGTCATTTAACAGTGGAGGCTGTCTTAGCAGTTTCACCGAAATGGTACCTTTTAGTCAAATAGCAGAACTTTTTATGTGATATATTCTAGAAATATGGTGAAATACAAAATACTAGTCACAAAGTGATGTCAGATTTTTACGGAAGAAAACTGTTAAAAGAGAAGAGGTTACAAGAAAGTGAAATGTCTACAGCAATTCAAAGATGAGCTGGTATGGCTTGCCTTCTATATTGATTTTGCTTTCTGCTTAGCAACAGGATTTCATGCTGGTTATATAAAAATACAGAGAAACCTGCAAATACTCTCCTGCTGTTGCAAAAACACCCAACAGAATTATTTAGGATAACCTGATCTAGGAATGTTGCTGGTATTAATCTTAGATGGAATTGTTATTAACTTAGAAGATTCAAACAATAAAATATAAACCTAAGCATTTGTTCTGTGGGGAACTAACTGGAAGCACTTGCTTGTATCTGAAAAAGGCTTTGTCTTTAATTTGATTACATAATTATTTATATCATGTTCTCTTCAAACATATCATAGACAACAGAAGACAGAAGACAAAGAAGATAGGGAGATGGAAGGCAGCCTAGAAAAGCAGGCTGTCCATAATGGCATATTTCAGAGAAGAGGGTTTATTAAACATTATATAAATTTTCAAGAGAAAACAAATATTTCTGTTTATGTAATTCCATGCAACTCCCCAGCAATGTAGTGGTAGAAAACCTTTTAGCCTAGGTTATTCTGATTATAAATAACACCTGATCTGATGGCTGTCACAGGACTAGTGAAACATTTATTCGAGACGATTGGCCTGAAGTCGCATAGAATCACAGAATCACAGAAGGGTTTGGGTGGGAAGGGCCCTTCAGAGGCCATCCAGTCCAACCCCCCTGCAGTGAGCAGGGACAGCTTTGACTAGAGCAGGTTGCTCAGAGCCCCGTCCAGCCTGACCTGGAATGTCTCCAGGGATGGGGCATCCACCACCTCTCTGGGCAGCCTGGGCCAGGGTCTCACCACCCTCGCTGTAAAGAATTTCTTCCTTCTCTCCAGTCTAAAGCTACCCTCCTTTAGTTTAAAACCGTCACCCCTTGTCCTGTCACAACAGGCCTTGCTAAAGAGATCGTCCCCATCTCTCCTACAGTCCCCCTTTAAGCACTGGAAGGCGCAATAAGGTCTCCCCGCAGCCTTCTCTTCTCCAGGCTGAACACCCCCAGCTCTCTCAGCCTGTCTCCAGAGCAGAGGTGCTCCAGCCCCTGATCACCTCCGTGGCCTCCTCTGGCCCCGCTCCAGCAGGTCCGTGTCCTGTCGGTGCTGGGGGCTCCAGAGCTGGACGTGGCGCTGCAGGGGGGTCTCACCCGAGCGGGGCAGAGGGGCAGAATCCCCTCCCTCGCCCTGCTGCCCACGCTGCTGGGGATGCAGCCCAGGGCACGGCTGGCTGTCTGGGCTGCCAGCGCACATTGCCGGCTCATGCCCAGCTTTTCGCTCACCAGCACCCCCAAGTCCTTCTCCGCAGGGCTGCTCTCCATCCCTTCATCCCCAGCCTGTGCTGGTACCGGGGGTGGCCCCGACCCAGGGGCAGGACCTTGCACTTGGCCTTGTAGATTTTCTTCATGAGATTCACACAGGCCCACCTCTCCAGCCTGTCCAGGTCCCTCCGGATGGCAAAAAGTTTCAAATGCATTCGCTTTGATTTCGCTAACCTTTTATGGCTCCTTTCTAATGATACTCAATTGAGTGTATTCCCCAGAAAGCACATTTTTGCCTGTGGCTAGACATCATCATCCTGGAAGATGTTTAATGTTTTCAGCTGCCACTGGAATTTAGCTTAGCTTGCTGGGAGCTGATTTTTCTTTGCTTACACGATCAGCCTCATCTGCCCTGCTTGGTCCTCTCTCCTGCCTCCCCCATCCCATGGCACTGTGCTCTGCCTGAATTGTCTTTTCTTAGAGGAGAGGCTGGAAGATTGCTTTTCACTGGACCCAGCAGTGGTAGCTAGGGAAATCACAACATGCCTTTTGTATGCAGGAGCAAGAAATTTCTGTGATTGTCTGGCACAAGAAAAGTGATTTAGGGAAGATTGCTTTTAAGACATACACCCTTCTCCTTGTTTTGCAGCTTTCCCCAAATACAGGATGAGAATAAATCATCCAGTGACATTTGAAGCTGGTATTTTTGTAAATTATAACAGAAATAGTTCTTCAGATAACTGGCAGTCACCTTATGGCATTTAATATTAAAAAAAAACAAACATCACAGAGCTGAGCTCAGGTTACATGCTCAATTCAGTAATCCCGATGTGTGTGCCTAGGGGTGGTTTTCTTGCCTATTGAAAGAATCCAGCATCTCTCTCAGTGCCCCGCCAGCCCAGCTCATTGCTCCTTGGATGACTACTGGTTTTGCATTGCTTGCAGGGATCAGCTCTCATAGACCAGCATGCAGTGCTGTGACAGTAAAGGTGGGGAAGGGGTCTTGTATCTCTTCTGGGCTCCCCTGTCTTTAACTGCCAATGTTAAAAGTCTTAAATCTCAACATGTACAATATTTTTGGAATGGTTTAGGTATGTTAATGGCATGTTGTAGTGGGCTGACCCCAGCCAGCAGCCAAGTATCCACCCTGCCTTTCACTTGCTCCCCTTTCCTGGGAGATGGGGAGAAAAAAAATCAAAGGAAGGCGAAAAGTCTTGTGGGTTGAGATAATGGAGTTTAATATGGAAAGCCGAAGCTGCACACGTAAGCAAAGCAAAATAAAGAATTCATTCACTATGTCCCATCGGCAGGTAGATGTCCAGCTGCTTCCTGGGAAGCAGAGCCCCAGCACAGCTAATGGCTACTTGCAAAGACAAATGCCATAATCACTAACATCCCTCCTTCCTCCTCCTCCTTTCCCTGAGCTTTTATTGCTGAGCATGACAGCATATGGCATGGGATATCCCTTTGGTCAGCTGGAATATCTCCATGTTCTCTCCCAACCTCCATCCGACCCCCAGCCTCCTTGCTTTGGGGCACGGTGGAAGAGATGGAGAAAGCCTCAACGCTGTGTGAGCACTGGTCATCAATAGCCTAAACACTGGTGTGCTACCCCCACTGGTTTAACCTCAAATGCGAAGCACGGCACCGTACAGGCTGCTATGAGGAGAGCAACCGCCACCCCAGCCAGACCCAGTATTGGCACCAAAAAGGACTGTGGTGGGTTGACCTCAGTTGACTGCCAGATGCCCCCCCAGCCACTCTCTCGCTCCCCTTCCTCAACAGGGCAGGGGAGAAATGAGGTGGAAAAGCTTGTGGGTCGATATAAAGACAGGGATATCACTTAGCATTTATCATCACGGGCAAAATCGACATGACTTGGTGAAAATTAATATAACATTGCCAACCAGAAATGGAGAATGTTTAGAAACAAAGACGAAAGCTAAAAACACCTCCCTGCTCCATCCTGGGCTCAACTTTGCTCCTTCATTCCCAACTGCTCTACCTCCTCCCACCTGAGCGGTGCGGGGGGGTGAGGAATGGGGATGTGGTCGGTTCCTAACATGCCTACTGATACTCCTTCCTCCTCATGCTTTTCTCCTGCTCCAGCACGGGTCCCTTCCCTGGGCTGCAGTTTTTCAGGATATACCTGCACCAGTGTGGGTCCTCTCCATGGGCCACAGTTCCTGAGAACCAGCTCCCGCATGGGTGCCTCTCCCCAGAGCAAAACTTTCCCCATACCAAAACCAAAGTAACATCATCACAACACTGACAAAGGTGAACAATTTACACACACAGATAAACTCCACCACTTGACCCTTCACAACATTACAACAAGAGATTCCCCACAACTATTCCACTTGCTGGCAATGTCCAGTCCAAGTTTTGTCCGCCGTCTCTCCAAATTGCTGTCTCTCTTTCAAAATCCTGATCAGTCCCTAACTAAAGGGAAAGGGAAACACAGGTGCACCCGGGTACCATCCTCTGGTTTGTCCTGCTGACCAGGGGTAGGACATGAGGAAGTGAGATGGTGAAGCCATCTCTAAGCTGGAAACCCACAAACACAAACTGAGTGGGAAGACAGCTGCTCAGGAGGGGCCACCTCTTCCTTTCTAATCAATGGTATGGATCCATCCACCTCCGTGCCCAGTGCTTCTTTGTGACTACTGGGGTGATGACTGTAGTTGGGGTTTGGGTCGCTATCTCACCCATGGCATCCTCAGAGGTGGTCTGGGTCCGTGTCTCAACTACGCCAAGCCCCAGCAGAACAGCAAGAGGTCTGGGTCTCCCTGAGGTCAGCAAGGCCAGGGCAGCTTCAGTTGGTATGGCATGGGACGCTTAATCACAGGGTCATGGGTTTAAGCCCATGGAGTGGGGAGGAGGTGTTTTACTTCTTATCTTTGCTTCTCACCATCCTACTCTATTTTTAATTAGCAATAAATTATTGCCAATTCAATTGAATTAATTAAATTAAACTAAATTAAATTAATTTTCTCCAAGTCGTATCTGTTTTGCCTGTGGCAGTAATTGGCAAGTAATCTCCCTGTCCTTATCTCAACCCATGAGCTATTGCAGCTTATTTCTCCCCCACCACCACCCTGTTGAGGGGGATGAATGAGAGAGCAGCTGGGTGGGTCTCTGGCAACCAGCCAAGGGCAACCCACCACACATCACATACGAAGATATTTAATAACTTTGTACCCTTAATACTTAATACTCTTTTTATTTAGGGTGACATTTTGGTTTTGTTATTTTGAAAGTATGTTTCCAGAAGTGCAGAAGGTTTTTGAAAACCCCACTAAAAATCCTCTGGAGAGAGAAAGATTTCATCAGCACAACAGATGCAGATCTGTATCACAGCAAGATCCAGGCATCTTTAGCAGGCCAAGTATGTATATGAGATAAGAGAAACATGTTACTCGTCATTCCCTTCTGGCATCTGGAAAAGTCTCTAATGAGCAGACAGTGAGTGCAGTCCCACACAGCACGGAGGTAGGGAGATGGACCTGTGATTGGACAGTGTTAGATGGAAGGGGTGTACGCATGTGAGAATCTGCTGTGGAAATCCTCTGATTTTACTACTGCATCTTCAAAGCATTTTCCAAAATGCTATCCTAAATCCTATCCCTAAAAATTGTATTTTCTTTGGCTACCACGCTGCTCAGCAGTGGTAGAAATGCTTCCAATGACATGCACGACATGCATGCACCGAAGGGCTGGCTCTGTATTTAAAAGCAGCTTTGGTCAGGGGTGGGTGATTTCCTTTGAAATTTATCATAGTTGAACCTCGGCTCAAAGAATATTCAAAAACTCTTTTCCAGCTGTCAGTGGTGCTCCAGTAGCTCAAACACTTGCACCTTTCAAGCTGGATTTTAATCATTTGATATAAATCAGCGCTTGAGTTATTAGGTGAAAGTACACAGGTAGCCCTTGAAAGCATCCAAAAGCACAACGTGTGCCTGAGCATCACTCATCAGTGCAGGATGCATGGCACAGACACCTGAAATACTGCCCCGAGGGGGAGCAAAGCACGGGCACGAGCCTTGCCTTTCCGGAGCCTGATGCTGCTTTGGCTGTATTGGTCAAACCAATGTGGGGACATTTTAATTTCAGTTTAAGAACAGTTAGACTTAAATTTATTCTTTATTGACCTAATGCAAGCCAAAGTTAAGTGTTTTAAGCTGGAACAAGGACAAGAGGAATTTTCCCCTGTTTGAACAGACCAGCCTGATTTCAGGCAAGTTTTACAGAGGGTGGGTGCATCTCCTGGCAAGGCAACCTCCGGCACTGGCATGGCCTCACAAGGGCAGTCGGGTACCATCCCACCCAGTCAGGTGGAACACAACGAAATGCCCTGGGAAGATGGAGGTGAAAGCCACACGCTTCCACTCACCCCCATGTTCACCTGCGCGTGGGGTAACCACCGAAAGGAACCTGGTAGGTGACATGCCCTGCTCTCCTCTCTGCAACAGGCTGACCATCTACCGTCAGCCATTACTTGCCATACAAAGGGTTGTCAGGCTCTGGCACAAGCTGCCCAGGGCAGTGGTTGAAGCACCATCCCCGGGGGTGTTCAA
>VZTV01114771.1:0-16635 GCA_013400875.1 Anhinga rufa | reverse complement strand
TGTCACTAATGGCCACGAGTTGCATGACAGCAGCCTGACAGCCTGACCCTGATCACCAGAAAGGTGATTTAGCAACTAAACCTGGAATCCATTTTAAACATATTAAGAAGTGGGAGTAGTCAGCAGAAACCTATCAAGGAAAATCATGCCTAACCAATGTGGTAGCTTTCTGTGATGAGACAGCTGGCTGGGTGGATAAGGGGAGAGAAAATTGGATGCTGTTTTTATTTTCTTTAGTAGGCTTTTGACAATGTCTCCCCTTAACAGCCTCATAGACAAATGGATGAAATACAGACTAGGTGAGTGGAGAGACTGTGCTCAAAGGCTGGTCTACAGAAGTATGAAGTCCAGCTCTAGGCCGGTCAGCAGTGAGGTTGCAAGTCAATACTGGGGCCAATGTTGTTTACCCTCTTCACTGACAACTTAGATGATTATAAAATCATAGAATCATTAAGGTTTACAGAGGACACAAGACTGGGAGGAGTGCTTGATAGACCAGATGGGTGCGCTGCCGTTCAGAGGGACCTTGACAGGCTGGAGAAATGTGCCACCAGGGGCCTCATAAAGTTCAACACAGTGAAATGCCAAGTCCCACACCTGCATAGGAATAACCCAAGCAGGGGTCTGACTGGCTGGAAAGCAGCTTGGAAGAGATGGCCTAGGGGTCATGGGGGCCACCGAGTACAGCAAAGATGGCCAACAGCATCATGGGCTGCATTAGTAACAGCATTGCCAGCAGGTTGACAGAGACAATTATTTCCCTCTACTTAGCCTTGCTGAGACCTCATTAGGAGTGCTCTGCCCAGTCCTGGGCTCTCAATAAAAGACAGACATGGATGTACTGTAGCGAATGCAGGGAGAACCCATGAGGATGATGATGGGACTGGAGCATCTCATATGAGGAGAGGCTGAGAGAGCTGGAAGTGGTCATGCCGGAGAATGAAGGATCGGGGGGGCATCTCTTATCCATGTGTATAAGTAACTAATGGGAGGCTGTAAAGGTGAACAGACAAGAGGCAATGGGCACAAATTGAAACACAAGAAATTACATTTAAATCCAAGGAAACCCTCCCCCCTTTTTTTTTTCCCTGCAAGACTGGAACAGATTGTCCAGGGAGGGTTGTGAAGTCTCCGTATTCAGAGATACTCAAAACCTGACTGGACATGACCCTGAACAAACTGTTCTGACTGACCCTGCTTGAGCAGGGGCTTGGCCTAGATAAAATCCATGCTGCCTCCAACCTCAGCCATGCTGTGACTCTTGAAGAAAAGCCTGTACAAGGGATGCCTGTACAAAGAAAGACAGACAGACACAAACAGAATAAATAAGGTCATAGAATCATAGAATATTTTGCATTGGAAGGGACCTTCAAAGATCATCTAGTCCAAACACTCTGCAATGGACACAGGGACATGCTTCATTAGATCAGGCTGCTTGAAGCTCTGTCCAGCCTGACCTTGAACACTTCCAGTGACAGGGCATCCACAACTTCTCTCTGGGCAACCTGTTCCAGTGTCTCACCACTCTCATCATAAAATATTTCTTCCTTATGTCCAATCTAAATCTACCATCTTTCAGTTTAAAACTATTGCCCCCTGTCCTGTCACTACAGGCCCTACTAGAAAGTCTGTCCCCATCTTTCTTATACACCATCTTTAAGTACTGANGCTGCAAGTGCACGTTGTTGGCTCATGTCCAGCTTTTCATCCACCAGTACCCTCATGTCCTTCTCTGCAGGGCTGCTCTCAATCTCTTCATCCCCCAGCCTGTGTTGATACTGGGAATTACCCTGACCCAGGTGCAGGACCTTGCACTTGGCCTCTTGAATTTTATGAGGTTCACACGGTCCCACTCCTTAATCCTGTCAAGATCCTTCTGGATGGCATCCCTTCCCCATAGCGAATCAGCTGCACTGCTCAGCTTGGTGTCATCTGCAAATTTACTGAGGGTCCACTCAGTTCCACCATCTGTCATTGATAAAGATATTAAAATAGCACTAGTCCCAGTGGGGACCCTTGAGGGACACCACTTGTTACTGGTTTCTACTTGGGCATTGATGTGAAAACAGAAAGGGCTTATGCAGGAAACAAAAGAACCGAAATCCTAAATGAAAGTCAAATTGAAGAAGCAAAAATGACTGCCTTTCTAAATGGTATCTACAACATGACAGATCTTTGGGCTTCTGGTTTGCAGGTTTACTTCTGGCTCCTGTCAAGAAGAATTAGCTTTGAAAGCACAGCTCTAACTTCTTTTCTATGTGACTATTCCTTAAGTACTCTTTTGGGAGGAGTTAGCTGAAACCTTTTGAAACATCCATTTAAGAAAAACAATCACACGATTTCCACATGCAATGTACACTCTTTACATCAATGTAAAGTCACAATATTAGTCACAATATAAGGAACATTTAAATATCATCAACTTTCACTTCTGAAATATCCTTGAAACTCTATTGCCATTGCATTGAGACTATAGCACACATGAGAAAGTGATCCACTCCTTTAAATGCTGCTGGATTAATGTCAGAAAAAGTGAAGTTCTTTTAGAAATAGATTTCTGATGGAGTGATCTCCATGGTGACTTTAGTATAGCCAAATTTTAACCCAAAGACACACTGTGTCCTGGGTGACCTTCTTTAGGGCTACAAAATGAGAAAACATAGCAAACGCTGGTTAGTGACAGCACAGCCAGTGTTCCAAGTATGAACTTTCATAACATTATCAAAATCTCTACTGTTTTCTCTAGCAATCCAGAGGGTAGACAACCATCTGAGAATAAAAACATTCATCCAAGTTTTAGTACTTGTTTTCATTCGAACTGCCTTTGTAGTCTGCTCTTGTTAGACGCTAGCTGGCCCGAGAGAATCCCCAGCAATTTTAACTGGAGATTTTTTTTTTGAGGTCTCCACTTTTTAAGACCAGCCAAACGTTGCAAAAAGTTGGCTTTACTCTTAAAATAAACTGGTTTGCAAGGAGGAGTTTAGATCTACAGACCAGTGGTAATGTCCTAAGCTCAAGTATGTTCCTTAGCTAAATAAACAGCATGCTCAGTCCTGCTTTCCTTAAAGTAATCTGGTTTTCTGTCATACAAAACAAGCTCAATTTATCAATGAAAAATCATGTTTAACTTTGTCACTGTCTTCCTCACAAAGGTCACTTCTACTGCAACCTGATGAAAGATGGCCTTCTTGCACATGAGCTTCTGGGAACACATTAATAAAAGAATAAACAGCTACTTATTTTCCCACTACTAATCACCCAGAAAAACATTTCCCAACTAATTCAAGCATACATCTGCAACATGAAAGTTAAGGGGTGTCTTAAGCCAGTCTCATTTGTCTAACCAGCCTTGGAAAGAAGCTCAACTATAATCACTTTTCAAGTTAGATAAAGCTCTTTCTCCCTCCTGTTCCAATTTTTAAATATTAGAAAATGATCCATTTATATAAGTGAAGTCTATATACCACTGCTTAGTATAAAAAAAATCTTGCTAATATGCAGCAGATGCACATAAGAAATTTTGGTATTTAAAGGAGCGACTGCCTCTTTTATAATATTGATGCTTCACTGCCAAATGTCTTTTATCTTTTCCTGTTGGATCAGGGTACACAGTATCAGGACTTTCTCCTGAAAAACACATTGCTTTTCTTCTTATCATGGGATACTAAGCTGAAAAAACCCTGTTCTTCATGCTTATGCTTTTCAAGGGGAAAACAACTACAAAAAGGTCAACTCCAGGCATAATTTACCAAACTATGGAATTTGACTTTGTGAGCTAAGATACCAAGTTTTCCTGGGAAAAGGATAAACAGCATTTGATGAGTCCAAAGTTCATGTCTTTTGACTTCCAAATCCCCATAGACAGGACACAGCTTCTGAAAAGACTTATGCGCAGCCTGTGGCAGAGATAGGAAAGTAATGTAGTCCTGAATGTTTTTGCCACTGAAGAGAACTAGAAGCCTACACCAAACATACTAGTGGACTTTAGTCTTAAAATCCCAAATTCTAGCAACACCGCCTACCAAGTACCATTCTTCCCAACAAAACCTGTGCTATCCACATGCTTTGTGCTCTCCTTCTCTAGCCACTGCTACTCCAAATTACAACAGTGTAGACTGGTAAGTTTTGGTTTATTTCAGTATTACCATTCACAACCATAAGCAAGCACTAAACCAATGACTTGGATCTATCCAATATAAGAACATTATATGCAGCCAGTGGGTACTGAGAGACAGTCATGGGCCAGAAAGACTCCCAGGTCAGAGACATGGCTCCCAGGGCCATGCCCTTCGCTCTTCATGTGCCCCTCTCTGACAAACGGGTTGCGCACACACACGCGACCAGAAAGTCTGTTGAGCCTTCAATGTACCTCCTGAAACGTGTCTGTACACATTTCCAGTGGGCTACTACGGAGAAACTGTACCCAAGCATCAAGACTAGCAGGATGTTAAAGTAAAGAGAATGCATCATCACAGAAACAACCCAAAAAGCATGGATCTCCATGGCATTCTTAAGAATCTATGGTTAAATTTTTAATCTAATAAGCCTTGTCCTAAGGACCCCTAAGGCAGGGAATACATTAACACTAGCTAATAACATTTGCATATATTTATCCATAGCCTTCTGGTAAGGGATTTTTCCATGAAACCTCTTTACATTTTCAGGAAGTAGTTAAGAAGAAATGCTTGCCTTCCCTAAAATAGACATATAGAGCATGTTTTGACTACCACCTGTTTGAGGCATCAGGGATGAGGGGGGAAGGGATTCAGGGAACAAGAGAGGGACAGGCAAACTGAAAGGGAACCAAGCCAAAGCAGCAACAACACTGGGAAGTAAATGTGCTTGGGAAAGGAGGGGAAATGGGAGAGATGAGTTGGGGAACAGCACAAAATACAACTTGGTGAGAAGTAAGAACAATAGTGGGCAATATCAAGTGTCATAAAAGATGAAGAGGGTTGAGGGAAGGAGAGGAAGGGAAGATACGCACAATGGGGAAAGTGAAGCAAAAGAAAAGCAACGTGTAATTTTTCAGAACACTCATTTTTCTTTTCCCAGTAGTTACAGACAATTCAGCCATGAAAAGGAAATACACAACATCTTCCAGCATTATGCCACTAGTTCATTCAACAAGGTTGAGCACAGTCCTCTTTTTCAAAGTATCTTCAAATGCAGGTGAAGCAAACTGTCTTGGGGGAAGAAATGTTTCCAGCATGACACCAGGTACAGCAATTCAATTTGTAAATGAGTACCTTTTGAAGTACCACTGAGCAGAAGCTTTTGTAAGGAAAGAAGTTGAGGACATGGAGGATCAACTTACCTCAGCCACTATCTATGATGGATAAGCTTTAAAATAAATTAAAGTTGCCTAGGCCTCACTATAGAGTAATCAAGTACCCTCAGCTTTTACTGATTCCTGGCAAGCAATTAGGGCAGAATCTAATGTCTTTTTGTGTTCCCAGATCCCTGCAGATTGACACACAAGTAAGAGCTCTTATGAGCTCATATTTTACTTCAGGAATTACTGAGATGGCTTCTCTGGGATTCATTTGTTGCATATATACAACAAACCAACTTTTTTTTTTCCCCTCCATTAAGTCTTCATATTACTGTGAAATAATAGGAATAATTTTCAAAAGTTTGCCTTTGACTTCTCAAGCTTGACAGAGTACATCTGTGGTTGCATCTTAGCTGAGACCAACGAATTCTGTCTCCAGGAAAACAAGAATAATCTGTGCTAGTTGAAATCTAGTTCAACATTGCATCTCAGAAAGGACAGACAATGCATACCCCTCAGAGGCACCCGTAAGGAGTGCTTTCAATCCCCAGCTATCTGAGGTCTGTCAATATAGAGCAGTTTTACCAGTTATATATTCCCAGAATGACCAAGAATTATTTTAGTATGAAAATGAACTTTGGGGCTCAACTCTTTCCCCAGGCAATACAACTACTAATGAGAGCAATCACATGATGTTTATCCTACTATCCCTGTAACATTCAGTTCTCCTGAAGTTAGTTGTTCACTGTGCAGAAAAGTCTTTAGAAGCTGGCTCATGTTCTCAGGCACAAGGATTTATAGTCCTTTTCCAAACCTGCTCTGTAAGTCTGTTAAATCTATCATCTCAGAACGTGTTGGATTGTTTTTATGGTCATTTTATGCTTTTGGCCTCAGTATCTTAGTATGCTAAGTTTCATGGTTAACATATTTAAGCTCCCAAAATCAAGACTTAAATCTTATAACTTTATGCTTCACTCAACAATCCTACTACAATAGCTAAGAAACAAAAGGGAATGCTGACCACTAATTCAAATTTTCTTCCAGTATTAATATACAGACATTGCCTCCTTTCCTATTGACTTCTTTCCTATGGAAAAGGATGTCTTTATAAGTCAATATTATTCAATTTGTTCTGACTTGTTTTCCCTGTTTTTAAAAATATGCATCTGTAAAACGTGGAGATCTGGAATTACGAAAAGCTACAATATTCTGGAATATAATTAATTTCAGAGACACTCCTGAGGGAGAGCATGGTAACATCCCAAAAGACGTGGCAGATGTACTGAGTCAAGACACAGAAGCTAATGAGCAGCTCACTCTTGACCCATATTACACAAATGGCATTATCTAAAGATGGGTGGAAGAGGTCCAGCATGCTATAACCGTGCCTCTGTCATGTTTAATTTGATAGGTTATGACTCCCCACACACAAGAGAGGCAAAGAAGCACAACGGCTGGCAGGTGAACCCCAGTAACTTTGTCAGAGAAGTTACCAGAGAAGTCCTGCCCTGCCCTGACACAAGGGCATCAGCCCCATGGGCTGAGGGTGGCACCTACCAGGTGAGTCCACAGGAGAAGCTCTGTGGGTCACTCCACTAACTGAGGAGGTCGGTCAGGGTGTGGGGCTCTATGACATGCATAGGAAGAGCATACTGGGACTGTATAAGAGCTCTTAAGGGAGGAACCAAGGGCAGGAGAAGGGAGGGATCAAGGTGGTTTGGGGAGGAACAAGTATGGGAAAATAGAGGGATAATGAGACAAAAAGCTGGTCACATGTAAAGAGGTTGCTGGTGGTGCCCCTGCCTGGCCACGCCCTGCACCTGATCAGCACAGTCTGTCCCGTCTTCTCATTAAATGCTATTTCTCACTCTTTTTGTTGGTGTGGTTTTCATGTGTGCATAAAGGTTCCTGAGTGCAGCAACTGAAGAAGGACCACAGGCTGCTGTGACCCATGTGTCCATGCTGCCAGCAACCAGTGACAGCTGTTGTATCAGTACCGGCAAACATGAGGCTGGACTCACTAGCATGAAAGGCAAGTGGCCTGGGAGCCACGTGTGTGTGCATCTGTGAGTGAGGGACCTGGCAGAGATGACTACTGGAGGGAACAGGAGGTCAAGGATGACTGCTGAAGAGACCATGGGGGGGCTGGGGGTCCATCAAGAGACCCAGGTGGGGAGGGGGTGCGTGCGCATCTAAGTATGCACACATACATGCACACAGCCACACGTGCATGTGTATATATACATACATATGTATCAGAATACATGTATGTATACACACCCACATTCCCACTAACAGAGCTTCATCCTGCTCAGCCACAGAGGGGACAGGATGCTGCAAGCAGCTTCACCTCTACTGGGGTACCAGATTTGGAGACCCTTAACATCATTAAACTAAAGCTTTCAAACATTTAATATTTCTTTTGTGTGTGTGTGAATGCTTTGTTTTTCAAGAGACATTAGAATCACTCCCTGCCTATGGAGCTTTCTAAATCATAACAAAGTTACTGGGGTCTACACTGACTTCTGTTTTGTGAAAACATATTAAGAGGAAGCAATTTGTTTTAATGCTACTCTTCTATTTAAAACACAAGAAACAATTCTTTACATGAGCCTTGAAAATGTACCATCTACTGCTGCTTCTCCAGTCCACAAATGGACACTGTATATGAACAAAAGACATACTGAAGTTTGTATCCTGCCCCAAATTTTCACATTTTTTTTCCTTCTTTTGGGAAGGTTGTCTAAAGCTGAACTGTCCTGTACTAATACTTTTAACCAATCCAGTTGAAATATCTGCAAACATAATTTGCGCTCTTTAACAGCCATGAGTAAGGGAAATAGCCTTAGTCAGTGAAGTATGAAAGTCCTGACACTCAACCACTTGTAGTACTTAAAGCACTGGAAAAAGTGAAAGTTTCTTACATAAACTGCAGTTAGTCAGAGCCTGGTCCCATAATAAAAGGGAACATGGTGGTGGATCATAAATTACAGTCATTAAGAGACACCAACTTCAAATTTCAAGACGTGAAGCAAGAGCATGCTTGAGATCACTTCCATAACTGAGTTAATTATATACGGAGCTGGATAATTTTAAAAATCCAAGCAGCATTTGGACAACTATCCTATTAATTTTGTAAGACATTTAGGTTAAAAGAAATAAAAGGGGGGGAAAATCATATTTATTGATTTGAAATTTCAGTTTTACAGCAATCCATGCAGCTACATTAGGTAGCAAGTACCATGTTTTTCTAGTTACTAATATGGATACAGGCAGTGGGATGCCCTTAAATTGTGGGTGGCTTTATCTTCTGAAAGGTAAGAGTTTGGCTAATACCAACCACAGAAAACTCCACATGCAGATGATTTTAACTGCATAACATGCAACCAGCCTGGCTCAATCCTGATGCACAGGAATACATACACTTTTACTGCAATATGACCAAGAAGAAAAAAAATTCACCTGGAGTCTTCAGTAAGATTTGGATCCAGCTACCTTAAACTAAAAGGCTTTGAAAAGACATGCTGTCTGCTCTTTAAATTGGTTGCTCATCTATGGATTGTTAACACCATGCTTTCTTTCTTCCATTACCGAGTTGAGAGAAATGATCTATTTGTCAGGATAATGAACAGATTGTCACTTACACCAATCTACCAGTGGAAAGTAGTAATGAGATATTTGTAATACCCTGGATAAATGTGTTGGACCAAAACTTTCGGCCTCAAATTGATACACAGCATTAGAAAAATAGCCATTTAATATTTTTTCATAAGGCAAAGCAAGTTAAGATTATACAAATAAAGACTGGAATAGGTGACTGTTCACCGCTTACTAAAATTCTGCTTACTTGAATCTGTTGAAATTTGGACATCTTTTGCTGATCCCTGTGTTGACCCATCAATGTCGTCATCTTCATCTGCGAAAACAGAAACATTTTAAGCAAGCATTCTTGTTAATTTGAACTGGGTGGGAGGCGGGGAGAGGGAGAAGAAAGTGTTTGTCATTTAAGGATGGTGTCCATCAAAGAAGCTAACACAAAAGAATCCAGTCAGAAAAGCGCACTTTCTTCTTCTGCCTATTTTATTATAATAATCCATACTATAAAAACAGCATTAAAAAAAACCAAACCTGCATTGACATGTAACTACAGTGAAGGCATACCTGAAGTCCTTCTACGATTAGCTTTAATATTGCAACTACTGCATTTCATCCCTTTCTCAAGCTGCCATGTTTGCCTATGACCAAAGTATATATGGTTTCCATTAAGTTTTAAATCACCAAATCAGTCTGGAATTGCAGTAATAGTTTTCCAGTCAGAAGTATGGATATTATATAAATAACTTCCATAACAGAAAAATAGGTTTGTTGACACCCAAAGAGAATGAAATTACTACACTTCAGAAGAGCTCTTTCACAGCAGTTCATTGCTCTCACTGAAAGCTAGGAGCTAACACGTTGGATAATAACACAGCCTGTAAAATCACACACAAAATACTTAGAAAAGATTAAAATAAAAGCTACTAACATTCACATTTGCTTCTGTGAAGATAACATCCTGACTACATTCTCATTCCTGACACTCAGGTCCATAAAGGAAGACTGGTGCAAATCTGAACATGATAAATTTTTCTTCTCTAGAGGTTGCAGTAGTGTGCAACTGATCATGTAACGGTATTCATACTCACATCCACTAAAACTCCCAGTCAGTCTGGATTGGGATGCAGACAAATCTCCCAAAAGATATAAGCCAGGCAACACCTATATAAAAACTATGCCTTGCAGTTGAGGGAGAAAGAAGGAAATCAAAGCACAAAAGAAGTGAGGGAAAAAAAATAATCAGTAAAAACAGATCTTCAGAGCAAAAGAGGTACTTAGGGAAGTCAGAATCCTAATGCAGGAAGATCTTCCAAGAAGCAGAATCACAGGATGTCAAGAGGGTATTTAGCATGAGTCCTAACCTGGAGACCAGGTGACTTACTGAATATTTGGGTAATGCTTCAACTGACTACAAGAAAGACAAACAATAATGTTTCTGGGTTGGGGTTTTTAAAATATATAAGAAGGCTTGAAATACTTTCCCTGTTATAGCTGACAGACAGAATAAATTTCAAACTAGAGAGAAATTTGGACAGTATGTTCTTGAAACACCCTGAAATAAATGGAAGCTGAATGCGTCCTCGAATTTCACTTCAGACAAATCAAATTAAAAAAAAAAGTAAATACAACAATAAGAAATAAAAGAATTCCTGATTGCTCCCAACCCTTCCCTTTTTCTAAGTTTAGATGGGAAGAAGCTGACATCTTTCTCTTATTACTCTTTCTCCCTTGGTCTGGATAGTAGGGAAATCTACAGTAACAGCATCTTGAAACTATTCCAATGAAGTTCAATGACTCCTTTGAAATACGCTAAAACAGGAGTCAGTTGGAGGAAGGGAGGTAACTGCTCTACCATTGCTTCTCCTGGTAGCCCAAGAGTTTTGAAAAGGCACTTTCAGCACAGAGATGCTCACTGAATGTTGGCCATGAAGCTTAGCATTTACTCAGTGGCAAAAGCTAATCCAGACAAATGCTCCCCAGCAGGTCAACAATGATATGCTCATTTTCTGTCTAGGACAAGTCATCTGGCACCTCCCAACCATCAGCTTGGGAAGAGCTGTGCCTGCAGCAGTTAAATCATCCAGGCGACTGCCAACGCTTCTTTGGTACCGCAGGCCGGTCTTTTCACAATCTTCTGAGCAATGCTCTTTGTTGGCTGTGGCAACAGAAGACCACCCTCTGTGCACGCTGCAGTGCGAGGACTTCTGAACAAGCGTTCTTGCACAACAAATCCCACAGAAGTGCAGACAGAAATTCTAATTATCCTCCAACAAAGCTGAAATGCTCCTCGCTTCCCAGAAACATCCCTAACATGCACGCAATCTTTAAAGAGATCTGCCATCTGGAGCCTACACCTCCCCCAGAAAAGTGGCAGCAACTCCCAGGGCAGCTGTCCCAAGCTGCTCTGTGGTCAGAGGAGCTTCAAACACATCCTGAGGAGTGTCAGGGAGCTGCTGGACTCGTGACACATCTTGGTAACTTTCAGCACATGCTAGGAGCTAAAGGATTTTTGATAGAAAACGCAGGTCTCTTCTGTGAACATGGGTAACAAGGAGGACTACCAGGCCAGTGCACTGCACTCTCTCAGTGCAGGATTATGTGAGAATTAGTTCAAGGCAATTCCCAGCTCTCTCTTTAAGGAAGAATCTGGACAGAGGGAAAGACTTGCATAGTGATGGTATTTGGTGCCTTTGGCAGGGACCTGCAGACAGCTGATCTCCAGCAGATGACTGAGAGTGGCAAAACTCCACCGCATCTCTTAAAGCAAGCCTCAATAGGATGTGAACTGCGTAACAAGGAGCCACACATGAAGGCACCAGACTTGTACCTGAACATCAGATAGCCACTAAAACAAGTGTCACACAGCATCATCAGCTAAGGAAAAACAGAACAAAATGCCTTATGCACAGCAGACTGCAAGGCAGGTACTGGACCACAAATATTATTCCACATGCCTTGTGCTAAGCCACAGATGTGGTTCACTGACCATGAAAAAAGGAAGACGTCAAGTGCTGGGTCAGCCATCAAGTTCAGAGGTACACCTGGGACCCCTGGACAAAAGGGGAGTGTCCCCACAGCTCGGCCCCTGCTCCCCTGGGTGTCAGCAGCCCCTCCACCCTGAGAGGCCACTGCTCACCATGCAACAGGGAGCTGAGTCCAAGGAGCAGAAATTCTCACAGACTGACAGAAAAGAGATCTGGTGTTCGAAAGAGATTTTTCAGGGTGTTGCTATTTTTTTTCTGGGTATATGCAGGCTGAGGAATATAAAAATGCAACCTGGCTTTCCAAATGTGGTGGGTTTTCATTGGTTTTTTTCATATCCCATTAAAGCACTGGAAATAGTCCAAATTAAGTTACTGAGTATTTCCCCTTCCCCACATGTCTGACAACCATCTAATGACTGATCTGCACTGCATTCTTTCAATTCAAAGTACAAGACATACATTTTGATTAAAGGAAAGCAAAAAGCATCATTACTTAAAAAAAACCCTGAATATGCGTAACACAAACGCATACACTTAGCATTTAGCCTAAGTCTTGAAATGGAGAACCTTCTCTTCCATCATGTAAAATAATGAAGGAAGGGACCAGAAGGTGTAGCTCTAACCTCGGACTCTTTCACTCGAGGTGCTCTGTGTTTGATTTTTACTTAGAGGTAATTTTAAAATTTAAAAAAGGAAAAAGTTTAAGTCTGACACATTAAAAGAACACACCACAGTTTAAAAGACAAACCTAGTTAGCCAGAAAAGTCACACCCGAAGAGGCTGTTTAAAAGGTTTGTGATTAACCTCTATTAATAATAACACAACTTTATCCTCAATGAAGCCTTTGGGACACTTGTACAATACCTAACAGTAGACACGAATCAAGGTTCAAAATGAGTCTTCCAGCAAAATCAAGCTCATCCAGATTGTTTATTTCTGGTATTTCTTACGTTGGAAGCATGAAAAACTCCATGACTTTCAAGTATGTGCTGTACTTCACCCTCCCCACCAACAAGCAAAATCATTAAAAAGAAAAGTAACTCACTGAAAAAAACGTGCCAACCAACAAAAGGAACATAATGCCTCCTCTCCCCCTTCACACTTCTATAGGTCACTCCAGTGTATCTAGGTTATGTAGACTTAGAGTCATGCAGTTCGTACAGTAGCAGGACTCCTGCCATAGCTTCTGCACAAGAGAATGCGCATCTCCTGCTAGCGACCAACTGCCTTCACCAAAACCAAACTTACATGTTCGAAGCAGAAAGTCCAAGAACAGCCTGTCATGTCAAGAAAAGTGCAATTGCAAATATTTAAGTTCCGTCTATATTTTACCTACCTTTGGTTTGCTTTCCTATTGCAGTCAAGCACCAAAAGAAAGGCTTTACAAGAACATAATAATCAAAATATAAATTAGAAAATACTTCAGCAGCTTAAAAAAATTCTCTTGTTCCTGAAGAGCTGTTAAACAAACATACACTCTAGATGGCAGCAGAACATTACCCTGCTAAATGCATGATTTCCTTTCAGCACAGATCTTAAAAGGGCAGATGCTTCATCAAAGAGGCAAATAAAAATATCTGTATACATGATTTTGCCAAATTAAAACCAACATCCATATCAGCAAATTTCTGTAGCAATGACAACACTAATCTGCTAAGCAAATTTTTGGATTTTAGGTTTTCACTTTTTGCATGCTTACTATTTAAAGAACAGTTTTCAGATTGCCCTACACCAGTAAAGAAAAGTTTCAGCATTTTGCAGTTTGCATGTAAAAAAATCTCTATCCTGTCCCAGAAATAGCAAGGAGTTATAGTATTGCCACAAAAGCCAGCAAAAATATATGCTTCAGTGAATTACACTAGGTTAAACATGCTCATCAATTAGTTGCGCTCAACTTTGAAAGTTTTTACCTGATTCCGCTTGCAAATTTTCTGATATTCGAAAACAATGCAGTTTGCTGAAGTTGCGAGAAAATAACTGCACACAGCTTGGAGGAAGAATCATATTCCTTAGTCTTCCAAAAGTACATTCTGGTGTGACAATTATGTAGCAAGCAGCATGAGCCTATAAATAGAAGCATCAATTAAGAACTTAGTGAGACACAAAGAAAGCAAATTGTGCAAAATGTGCACTGGAATTGCAAAACTCAGGCTAGGACATATATAAATCACTTATTAAATGAGTGACCCATTTTTCACCCTAGATTTTCATCTGTTCCATTCAATTCTTATATAACTAATAATGGGAAGTCTTAGCATGTGAAGAAGCTCCATGAACTACAAACCGTCTCTGTTAAAAACTAAGGGTTTTTATACAGCTATGTCAAGAAATTTAAAGTTTTGGTCTCAAACCCTAGATCTTCCATTCTATACGGATATTTACTGGAGGAGCTGGGAAAGGTAGGCAGGTTGTGCTGAATAGCTTGAAAATAGCAATATCCTCTTACACAGCTGTACCCACTTGTAGATTCAGAGGTAACACTGGAGTTTTATTCTAAAACACTACTAGCTAGTTTCTGCCTCTGTACTTGTGCGAGATCTTCTGCCATTACTGAATACATATACCTTTGTAAGTGTGGCCATATAGCACATTACATTTGTTAGACTGTTCTCAAAGACAGCCCCTTCCTCTTCAGAAATTATGAATCAGATTAAAAATGCAAAACTCAAATATTTTTTAAAAAATTATATTATTCAAATCATACCTGAAATACTGAATAACCTCAGAGTTTCATTTAAAATTATTATTAAAGTACCTCATCTCGCATTAAGTGACAAATTAATGATTTGTTCCATATACTTTTCAGTTCCCACCCCATCTGGTACTACTTTGCATTTTCATCATATTTCAGTAAGAGGTACCATTAAGCGAATGGACCAACTGTTATCTATGCAGCAGACTGTGTATCAGTATGTGAAAAGCTGTGGTTTTCAGGAGGATTACTGAAGAGTACCATCATGTTGCACAGGAATTAAACACACGTCATGTGAACAAAAAACACAGAAACAAATACTGACAGCTTAAAAAAAAAAGAGACCCCAACCACACAGGTTAAGGACTATTCTACACTGAAAGAGGAATACACATATTAGAATGGTCTTTGACCTTGCAGAATTCATGTGATTTGAGAGAAATTCCAATTTCACACAGGAAAAGTAACTGCAGGCTTCTAAGCAGAAATCTATAATGATTAGTCCCTGTTAAATTTTAATTCCACTGGATTTACATAAAGTTTAACTGTGATTTTGAGAATTGCTCATTTTAATGACTAACGAGGGGGAAGATTTTAAAAAATCAGATTTTTAATCTAACTCATATTTATATAAAGTGTACAAATGAAATAAATAAAGTATATTTATACAAAATGTTTAAATAAGCATGTGTATATATATATATTTATATATATAAAAGGTTTCTACATATATACACAACAGCACAACATACCAGGATGCCACACCATTCACATCTCATGCCAGAGAGCACCTCAGAAGAGCCACACGTTTTTTTGCACACTTCACAACGAGCACTTGAAGAAAGGTTTCCCTCCCTCCAGTGGTGGTGATAAGTATCCTGGGGGAACATATCATGACTTAGCGTTACACAAAACAGATACCAAAGCATCTTCAACCTAACTTTAAAATCAGCAATTTAAAACAGCTCTTGAGGAAACGGCAACACAGATTAGGACGTTAAGTATTTTCTCCCTATAAATATCAACCTGAACAATCTTACACTTCACTGAAAGATGATTATCAAGCTATATAAAAGAAAAAAAAAAATCACAGTGCTTTTTCTTCACAGTCCACCAAAACCAGTATTCTTAAAAAAAGAAATCCTGAAAGGTCAGTATTATGCATGTATTTTACAGTGAGAACCTGGGCAGTCTTGTGTCAAACTACAGGACGCCTGAGGAACATGATGATTTGCCAGGGATGCAATGCAGCCAACAGCTCAACATATTGCGTTGCTTCTGCAACGCAAATTTTTAGAGGAGATGCTGGATTTTTTTTTTATTTTTTTTTTTAATTAGAACATCGTATATATTGCACAGACTTTTCAGCACAACCTCAATAAGCATTGCAAACATGTCAGATTTAAGTCCATCTTGCCATTTGCGATACATTCTGAAGCCACATTTCCTTTGCCTGCCAATAAGCAAGAAAAGTGCTTTGGTGATTGACAGCATGCAAAAGAAAAGGCCATGGCTCCTCCCCGTTCTAGCCCACGTTTTCACACCAAAAATGTGTAACCGCTTTCTGCTGCAGAGACATCCGCACTTACGTGGTCCTGGTGCCCATCCTGGTGACACTGCCGGCAGTCACTGCAAGCAAACAGGATACAGTCTGTGTGCACATGTAGCTCACAAACTAAAAGCATGAAAACAAGAAAATTTCTTTAAACCCTGGGGTTTTTGCATCTCCTCTCTCCCTCTGTCCCTCCATCCCTCCAATACTACTCCACTAGCTTTTTGCACCACACTTTCCTTCTTTCATGCTCTTTTCCCTTCAGCAAAGACAGGCAATAAAAGAAGTTTATCAGCATTGTCTTGTGTGTTGCTCCATTTCCTTTGTGTTAAACTGATACAGCAAGTATAAGGAAAGGAAAGGCTGAGCTAATTTTGCTCATAAGAACTTGTGATATTTCCTCCAAAACAGTAAGTTAAATCTGCAACAACTGTTTGGCTTATTACAGCTTCAATCTCACAGTTTCACAGGAACCATTGCCTACTCCAATATAATCGTGCCTGAAGTCTACTTTGATTTAATCAAATCCAAAAAA
>VZTV01114766.1:13177-34642 GCA_013400875.1 Anhinga rufa | reverse complement strand
GAATTTAAAAAAAATATTAAAAAGAAACTGTAATATACAAATCTGAAATGTAAGAGAAGATAATAATTTAATAATAATTTAATGATAATAAGTTTAGAGCAAGACTAACCACATAATTCAGGGGGCCAGGGCAAAAGCTGTGAAACAGCAATTCTTTCCATATCTGTGCATTAAGGCATTCCAAACAGGGAATCTCAGACAAACTGTGGCTCTACTTGACTTCTCCACCCCACCTGGTGGCCCTGTTCTGCAACAGGATGTTTTGCTTAATACTAAAATCTGAAACTGTACCAGTAATGCATCTTCCTCCAATAAGTATCAGAAACACACCATATCAGATCCTGACAGTAATGCAGGATATCCAACTGGGTACAGAAAGTTTCTGAATTCAGTCTTCCTTCTCCGGTTTTGCTAAACTAAGAACTTCTTGAGCCTTTAGGAAAACCTATTCACCTATTATTTTGGACACCCTTTGGCTAGGAATTTTCACTGACTCTGTTAAACACTAACTAGCAATGTGCTCTGCAGCAGTTCCACCTAGAACAAGTGAATCCTGCCAAGGATGGCAAAACAGAAATTGAAGGTACAGGAGAAAATGTATAAGGTCTATTTTAGGAAAGAAAATAATCTTCCATACCTCGCTTGAAAACTGGCCAACCTTAAGCTAAGCACGCAAATTCAGATGACAACAGATATTATGAAATCACAAAATAATTTACATTGAAAGTGACCTCTGGAAGTCACATAGTCCAACGTCCTACTCAGAGGAGGTACAGCTAGATCAGGTTGCACAGAGCTTTGTCTTGTCAAATTCCAAATATCACTAACGACTGAAAGTCTACAAACTCTCTGGGCAACCTTTTTCCGTGCCTGACCACCCTTTCAAAGTAAGTTTTAGGGTTTTTTTCTTTTATGTAATCAAAATTTCCCCAAGTTCCAACTTGCTTATGTTTGCTTTGTCCCATCCCTGCACAATTCTCAGAAGAGATCTTTTTAGCCTTCTCTATAACCTCCCAAAAGTTAGCTGAAGCCAACAATATCATCCTTCCTTAATGTTCTAAGGCTGAACAAATTACTCTTGCTCAACTCAGTATCATCTGCAAATTTGCTGAGAGGACACTCTGTCCCAACATCCAAGTCATAAAAAGGACATTGAATAGTAGTGGCCCTAGTATTTATCCTAGAGGGACATCAGCCTCCTCTTGGACTTTGAAGTACTGATCATACCCTTTGAACCTGGCATCCAGCCAATTTTCTAGCTACCTTATTATTCATTTGCATAGGGTTTACATCTTGCCTATTTTGGCTCTAAGTTAATGGTTCTGTGACTGTGTAGAAGGTCCTGCTAAAGAAGAGGTAAACAACAATGGTGATGCACAGGGGTTTGTCCCTCTCAGGCCATGAGGTGCTGATTGCCTTAAAACTCAGTGACAGCAGACACATTTTTCAAGTAAGGCAACAAACCAGCTGGATGTATAACCAGCCCCAACTTGACATTATTTTTGCAACCTCAGGAACCCGAAGGAGCAGTCACTGTACCTTAAATGCAGAAGAATTGCAATCATGAAAACAGTACATCGTATCTCTTGCTAACAGTATCTTTTGTATGTAATTAGAATAAAGTGACAGCAAAAAAATCTCATAATACATATAAAATCCCACAAAAGTTAGTATTCTAGCAAAAAAATATTTTAAAACTACTTATGATCACAAAAATCTTGACTGATATCATGGTACTTTACCAGTCACTGTACTAAGCAATACCTTTTTAAAAATCATAGTTCATAGACTGTGAAAGATATGCAATCTGATATGAAATTTTCCTTTACATTCCTACCTTTCAAGCTCTTTTGGTTTAAATTTCCACCAAGTGTCTGGTTCTCGGAACACAACTTTGTATTTGAACTGCTGAGCCTGAATAAAACAGATATAAAACAGAACAAGTCACCTCACCCATTTCTTATTTCTATGGAAAAGCACACAGCATGTATAGCCTGCTCCTTCAAAGACTTTTTTGTGTTTTTTTAAACCAATTAAACATTTGGAACAAGAGTGTTTCACTTCTGATTATATAAATGGAGATTTTTAAAAACATGTATATGCATCTCCTACTGCAAAATTAAATGTGTACCATGATCACAGGGAAAAAAAAAATCACTATGTTATATCATCCCTCTAAATGTTCTACCTCCTCTGAGTCAAGACTGCAGAACATCTCCTCTTTCCAGGTATAGTATGCACATGTCTACACAGCCTCTCCAAGACAGAGAAAAGCTCACTGCTTATGTTTGGAGCTGACCAGACAGAAGCCAGTTCCAAAACATGCAATTCCGTTACGTTAACACAGTTACTGTGGACAGCCTTCCTGCCGTATGGGAAATTTGAGCAGGCTGCAGTAAATGGTCCGTAGATGGTCTAGTCTTATCATGACAGAAAAGGAGCCCAAAGTCTAGTCAGGAGAAACACTGTGAGTACTGTGCCATTTCTCCCTGTTCATGTTTTCAGAAAAAATTCTTACCACTTTATCAAACCCTGCACTTCCTGGAAGACTTTTGTTGTATCTTTATTACAGTATACAGCAAAATCAAGGACTTAATTTATGAAAGAACTGTTAATCTGACAATCGTTAGTAAGTGCAAGGATAATAAAATAAAATCTTTACTAATAAAAAATTATCTTTGTTAAGACCCACTCTTCCCTAATCCATTACCATGTGCAGAATATGTAGAGTATCTGCTCAAAAGCTGTCAGTTCTACATACTACTCTCTCTGATGTGTTTCTATAGCAGGGTAGGAGAAATTCCAGATCCACTTTATAATATTTCTTCCAAATATATTATTTCTGTTAATCAGAACCAATTTTATAAAATAATGTGGTTCTGTAAGCATAAAAAAATTATTAAAGCTACCAATCAAAATGACAAATGATCAACAGCAAAATAAGAGCTAGAATCTAGTTTCCTCAACAATATTTATTTTTGCTCCCAAGTGCAAAGCACTTAGCTTTGTCACCTGGAAACTATGCCAGATCGATACTTGGACATGCACAGAGTATGACGCTGGGTAATACTATTCCACATAACACTTTTTTTATGACTCCAGACTTCCTTGTGGAATAATAGCTAGACTGAGAAAGATAATCTCATTATAAAACATACGTTGTTGCCATGCTGGTCAGTAATCCCTTTTCACATTGATAAAATTGTAATACTAACCAAAGTAACATAAGGCTTCATCTCCCATGCTTGTATGTTTGTGTTGTCTATTATTATAGGAGAGATTCTCATTTCAAATGCTTCTTTGGCTGAAAGGCACACATGTTCAAAAGAATGTGATATAGTTAATTTCATTATATTAGGGTGGACACATAACATTTATACTAATTCTATAAATTTGTAATATTTTTAAAGTGGATAATCCATAATTATTAACCACTGCGTAAAGAACCCTTGCCATGGCTTGATCTGTTTCAAGGCCCTCCTTAATTTCAGAAATCCCCCCATCACATGTAAAGCTACTGAGATATAGTATTATTCTTTTGAATTAACGTATGTATGATAATCAAGGAATGAAAATGCAGATGTAAAATGCACCAAGATGACTAATCAATCAGTAAATTAAACTAAAAAAACTACATGATCACCTTAAAGTGGACTTCTTTGTTGCATACAAAATTCTTGGCTTTATAACAGTCTTAAGATTAGTCCACTCTGTAAACTGTATAAAATATGAAAAATCAAAAGAATTATTGTAATTTAAATACACAGTAATTAAATGTTTAGAATCACTAGCTTTGAGATACAGCACCATGTTTTTGTAGCTATGTTACAATGCGTCTGAACAATCGAAGTTATCGTTGAATCACACATTTGTTATTAAGCCATTTCTCCACTGGTTAGAAATTTGACAGTACAAAAGTGATCATGGTTCAAATTTAGCAAATGAAAGCTTAAAAAGAGTTGTTCTTTGGTGACTTTAGCAGGAGCCACTATCAAAAACTACACTGATTATGGAAAAAAAAAATCATTTATTCTGTCTCGCTCTTATAATTTTGCTTTAAATTTGCCAACAATGTAGTACTCAAGAGAAAAAAATAATCAAGAGCAGGAAAATATCCGTCTAAGTGTTATTTGTATCAACATCCTCATCACTTACGGCATATGCATATAGAATGGCTCATCTCAGAAGAAATATTTCTTTTTAGGTGGTACAGGTTACCCCTACAGAAATGGGTCACAACCCAAAATACATACCACGACGAAATCTGAGGACAAAACAATCTTTTGACAAAGACACTGGCATTTTTGATTGCAAAACACACAATGGACAGATGACTCCTGAGCTTGTGCTCATGTTCTTTTTTCACACATATATTAAAAAATACTTCTATGATGGGATAAATGCTTGTCCTGTGACACAGGCATTACAAGACAGCCAGCTTTTTAAACTGCACACAAGCACTGAACTGTAAACAAGCAAGCTAATCCCTTATTTATTTCTCACCTCGTTTCCTGTTCCAGTCATGTGCTTCCCCTAAGCAATTGGGATCATAATGGTATTGTCCATGTTTATAAAAGTAATCATCAGTACTAAGAATGATTCCACCTGGGTTATCTTCAATCAAAGTCCTGTGAAAGATCAAGAAGTAAATAAATTATCCACCTTCTCCTCCCCAGCCCTGGCATGTGCTACCATACATATATGTATTTAGTCTCTTGTACAAAACCTAGATTATTTGAAATGGTAGCAGCAAATTTAGGTAAGGGGAAAAAAAAAAATCACCCTCCAGGCAAAGATGATCCATAATGACTTTGCTCCATTTCCAAAGGCTGAGGGTATCATAGAATCATAGAATGGTTTAGGTTGCAAGAGACCTTTAGAGGTCATCTAGTCCAACCTCCCTGCACTGAGCAGGGACATCTTCAACTAGACCAGGTTGCTCAGAGCACCGTCCAACCTGACCTTGAATGTTTCTAGGGATGAGGCATCTACCACCTCTCTGGGCAACCTGTGCCAATGTCTCACCACCCTCACTGTAAAACATTTTTTCCTTATATCCAGTCTAAACCTACCCTCCTTTAGTTTAAAACCGTTACCCCTTGTCCTGTCACAACAGGCCTTGCTAAAGAGGTTGTCCCCATCCTTCCTGTAGTCCCCCGTTAGGTACTGGAAGGCTGCAATAAGGTCTCCCCGCAGCCTTCTCTTCTCCAGGCTGAACAACCCCAACTCTCTCAGCCTGTCTTCATAGGAGAGGTGCTCCAGCCCCCTCATCATCTTCGTGGCCTCCTCTGGACCCGCTCCAGCAGGTCCATGTCCTTTCTGTGCTGGGGGCTCCAGAGCTGGACGCAGCACTGCAGGTGGGGTCTCACCAGAGCAGAGCAGAGGGGCAGAATCACCTCCCTCACCCTGCCGGCCACGCTGCTTTTGATGCAGCCCAGGATACGGTTGGCTTTCTGGGCTGGGAGCACACATTGTTGGCTCCTGTCCAGCTTTTCACTCACCAGTACCCCCAAGTCCTTCTCTGCAGGGCTGCTCTCAATCCCTTCATCCCCCAGCCTGTACTGATACCGGGGGTTGCCCCGACCCAGGTGCAGGACCTTGCACTTGGCCTTGTTGAACCTCATGAGGTTCTCACAGGCCCACCTCTCCAGGTCTCCCTGGATGACATCCTGTCCCTCAGGTGTGTCAACTGCACTGCTCAGCTTGTTGTCATATCTAGGGGAAAGAGCTGACAGAGGTTCCCTACAAGTCTCATTTCAAAACCACAAGGGAGGTATTTTTGCATCTACATCTAGTGACATACTTTCACACTGACAAATACACATACAGTCTTAATTGCACCAAATATTTCAGGTGCCAGCCAAAGGAGTCTAAACTCAATCTTGGGCATTTGGAGAGTTAGAAAAGAAATCAAGAATTCAACCCAAGAAGCTCCACATGTACTACTTATACAAAAGAATTCCCACAGTGGAAGGGGAAATTCTGTCTGTAAAGAGGTACCCTATTTTTATCCACGTTATTGGAAGGAAACACCCAAAATCAACAGGGACTGGAAGAACAGAGCAGACCTAATACTACTGCAGTGATCCTCTGCTGACATAAACTCCTTCCGCCAGTGACAGAAGTAAAAGCTAACCCATCCTATTTCAATTTTCACTAGAGGTCAAGGAGCTGCAAGCAACTCAGCTTTCTGCAAATATCTCATACTCATCATGCTGCATGTAGCATATAGCTGGCAATCTGGGTATAAGCATAACTATTTACTAATGTCCGCCTGCACTAAATCCTGTGCACAATTAAGCAATTTCTTTTAGAAGCTCACAATATAGATGTTCTACCTTGCCAAATATGATTTTCCTGATCCTGGAACACCTCTGAGGAGAACAAGTACTTGACCTATAAGGTGCATCTTTTTTCTCATCATGTGACAAACAGGTGGCTGCTGTGCTTGCGAGAGGTTCAATTTTGAGTTTCTATCTTGATTTCCCCATACCTTCAGAGAAGGGTTGCTATCCCAGGCATTTGAAACGACTGGAGAGGAAAAAAAAAGTCCTTTTTCCAAAGTCCTATAGTCTGAAACAGGTCTCCACTGTCCTGGGCTGACAGCCACAGGAGTTACAAAGCTGTGACTTCCGCTAGACGGATAAAACACGGGAGCCATGAGATTCCATTGTTGCTGAGGTTGACATAACGCTGTAGAAAAATTTAAGTTATAATCCTGCTGAGTTTTCTGAAAATCTTCAGGTTTGGGTGTTTTGCAACTAGATGTTTCAAGAGAGACAGAGGCCTCTGGAAGAGAAGTATTCTGGTGGCTGTTTAAGTCAGTCACTACCTCTTCTTTGTGCTGTTCCAGGCACCCTGAATTAGGATTTCCAGTGACAGCTATTCCAAGTTCCAGAGGTCTTTGGGATGACTCACTGGAAGCAGCAGTCACACTTTCTTGATCCAAAACAGTACCTCGTGTCTGTTCAGAATTTCCACATGATATTTCTCCATTTGATTGTTTATAGACTTCTGAAGCTACATCATGTATTTCTGACAAATCAGAATCTTCCAATATCTGTGCAAAAGCATCTGATGCAGCTGGTGAGCTTCTCTGGATGCTCAGATGACTCGCTGGTGGTTGAGAACAGCAGTTTTCTAAAACCTCATTTGTCCCTGTTTGCTGTGGGAAAAGTAGGACATTGCAACCTGAATCAGATTCTTCCCACCCATCGTGTTCCACAGAGCACTTATGTGCCATTTGGTCATTTGCAGACTTAGGCAATTCATCACTCAAGCTGTATCTCTGAAAGGCATTTTCTATTAAAGAATCCAGTTCTTCAGTCAGCTGCACACTAGGTGATAGGACCTTTTCTTTTTCTTCTTCAGAATTACTTTGTTCTGCAGTACCTTCCCCCATTCTTTCATTTGCTACAGATCTTTGCTGATTAACAAGAGCTAGTGATGATGCTACTGAATCAAATTCCAAAGTTTTCGAAGATGCTACTCCTTTGGCGTGGGTGGACAGCTCCAGCAGATAATCCATAGCATTTTCTACTGTTGTATAAGGTAAAGAGAACAAAGTACGGTCAACCGAACAAACACAAGATGATGTGAATGCAATTTTTTTACTTGAAGGAGTATTTATCACAAATAAAGAGACAACCAAAAGACAGTTCACCAATTCATCTTTTAACACACCTTCTGCAACTCCCTTGACCTGTTTCTCATTAGAGGTAAAGGCAGAACTCAAACAGACATATTGCAAAATAATAACCTAATAAGCATAAACATTACTAAGGAAAATAGTGTCTAAAATTATTAAGTTTAACTGGAAAAAAAAAACAGAATTGGATGTTTAAGTGGGTACTTATTTCTAATCTATCTCATATAGGTGAAATAGTGTAAAATGAACTGAAAAACACTGCTGAGGACTAAAGAGATGGAAATATGCAAAACATGTTCATTATGGCTAGGCCCAATGGAAAACATACCTAATATAGCCTGAAAAATCCAGTACCTGCATTAATTCTTTGTAAAGCCACTGAATGGAGTATAGGTTGCCTGTAATCGACATGAACAAAATGAAAACCTGGCACAAGTACCATCTGAGCACTAAAACTAAACTTCTGTCTTTCTGAAAGACAGTGTAGCAAAAAATCTAAGTCCATGGAAGTGCAACTCTTTCTGCAGACGTTAAATAAAATCTTCCTTGTCCTTCCACCTTCTCTACTATATGAGCAACTTATTATTACTCATATGAAAACATGCTAATCTTTCAATTTTTAAACTATTGTTAATAGTACAACACAATAATGAACTCAGAGTGTTTACTGAATTCCCCAGTAAGTTTCTAGATAAATCTGTTATTTTGATAAAGGTAAATCTTATTAAGAGTTCAAAGCATGAATGAGTAATTCCATCAATTTCAATTTTAAAAGGAATAACAATCGTAGCAATAAATGTGAAAAAGCTATTAAGTTATAAACTCTACAATTTAAGCAAGATAAAAATGGCAATAAAAGCAGTCCTTTTAATGGCTACCTAGCTTTCATACATATAAAAAATGCGAAACTGCCTTCTTTGCAAATAGGCTTAGAAAAATCTCAGCTAATCACATCTGATCATATGAATACAGATTTATTAAAATACTCCATACATGACTTATTCCCCTTCCAAATAACTCCTCAGATGTTGCTATCCAGCATCTCACCCATTACTTTTATTATAACTGAATGAACTTGTATATAGAAGAATTTCAAAACCACAAAAGCATGGGAAGGACTGGGCACAGACAAGAAAACAGTCTGTCAGGAGAGGTGGGTATATAGCTTGGCAGAATACAAGGGGAGCAACACAGCCTGAGTGAGGCTGCAGAGAATTCAACATGACAAACAGAATTTATTCCCCAAAAACTAATCCTCAGTGGAGATTACAAGATGACAGTGCAAAATAGAAAGTAAAACAAAAGCTCAATTCAAGTATTCAAGGAAAAGCAAATGCTACCAGGACCACATACGATATACCGTTGTCTTAAAAAAGTGATCTAGAACATAAAATACCCCTCCTGCAGGAACAGTTTATGGATCTAGCAGATATGGCACAGAAACTAATTGGAAAAAACAGATTCTCCTCACAACTCTGGCACTGCCTGCTCTATGTCACAGAACAAGCCACTTAAACTGTACCTCCATTTATGGAGCACACTGCTACTGCTAATTACCAGCCTCACAGAAACGTTGTCAAACTTGGAGAATCTTACACGGAAGGAGCTATAAAATTTAAAAATATTATGACTCACCTACTCATTAAAAGCTAAACTCACGAATACGCTTGCAACACCCACACCAACTTTTCTAGAGTCACCCTAGTTAAGAGCTGTTTGCATATGGAACAAAACTGTAATGTCAACTGCACATTATTTACCTTTAAAATCACATTCAGATAGAACCATATAAACCACACTAGGATCTAGGTCAGAAAACATTTCTGACATGCTGTTGAAGAGCTCTTCCTTATTGACACTATGCAGTGCTGGTGACACTGTGTGGCTTGGGTCCCCTTGATATAGAGCAGCAGCAGTTCTGTCGGAATTGCCATTCTTCCGAGAAGGACTCCCACCAGTTTTCCTTCTCCGCGGCATTTTGGTTTCTAAAAATCAGCTTGCTTTTCGTTTTAGTTTGTTCACATGAGGCTGACAGCACCAAGCTCAGAAATCACAAAAAAGCCTCTCATAACTGGGATAAGCATCACAAAAAAAGCAGACCTGGAAAAAAAGAGAACAAAGAAATTTTAGGAATACACAGTCACATTTCCATGTCTCCTATTTAGATAGGTAAAAGATAAAAAAAAAAAACAACACATAAGCATCCAGGAAAACAGTTTTAGAAGGCTTCCTTTCTTCTTTTCAAATGGCTGACAGCTAAATAGCAGCCTGATTTTTCAACTAACTAGATACTGAATCTTCATCTGGAAGAGAGAACAAATAAAATGGAGTTTAAAAGAAATATCCAGAAAAGTAAAGGAAGCAATGCAAGGCAGACAGTTCACAAATATTCCTCTGCTAACACCTACTAATGACCAGCTAATATTATGGAATGCTTCCATACTGTTCAAATTCAGAAATTTTGCTCCTCTTACAAAAGTACTGGAAAACTTAACAGGCACCTCCAAATCTTCCAGAAGTCCTTCATGACTTCCCCCCCACCCTGATTTTTAAGAGGAAACAGTTGGGGTTCTTCAATGTTCAAATACTGGCATAGGTTGCCCAGAGAGGCTGTGGAGTCTCCGACCATGCAGATTCTCAAAACCTGACTGTGGCCCTGAGCAACCTGCTTCAAGTGTCCTGCTTGAGCAGATGGGTTGAACCAGATGACATCCAGAAGTGCCTTCATGGTTTCAGCTGGGATAGAGTTAATTTTCTTCACTGTAGCTGGTACAGTGCTGTATTTGGGACTTAGTATGAGAATAATACTGATAACACACTGATGCTTTAGTTGTTGCTAAGTAGTGCTTGCACTAGTCAAGGATTTTTCCAGCCTCCCATGCTCTGCCGGGTGCACAAGAAGCCAGGAGGGATGGGGGCACAGCCAAGACAGCTGATCCAGACTGGCCAAAGGGATATTCCATATGACGTCATGCCCAGTATATTAGCTGGGGGGAGTTGGCCGGGGGAGGCAGCAATCGCTCGGGAACTGACAGCGTTGGTCGGCGGGTGGTGAGCGGTTGCATCAGTTGTGGGTTTTTTGTTGTTGTTTTTGTTTTGTTTGGGGTTGTTTTGTTTTTGTTTTTCTCTTTTTCTTTTTTCGGGCTTCATTTCTCTCTCTCATTATTTTTCTTATTATCGCATCATTATTATTATTATTGTTGTTGTTGTTGTTGTTGTCGTCATCATCATTGCTATTGCTATTTTATTTTAATTATTAAACTGTTCTTATCTCAACCCACAAGTTTTCTTGCTTTTGCTCTTCCAATTTTCTCCCCCATCCCCCAGGGGAGGGGGGAGTGAGCGAGTGGCTGCGTGGTGCTTAGTTGCTGACTAGGGCTAAACCACAACACAACTTCAGCCTGTGTGGGGTTTTTTTTAATTTTTAAAAACATTTTAGAGCTTTATAAGCCATAAAGCAAGAAGATATTTCTGTCCAGCCCTCCACTTCTGCCATAAAGCCTTTGAATGGTTAAAACATTATGGCATGTATAATAACTGCAATTACTGCATTGATCTTGTACAGAATAGGAAAGCAATTATTAACTGAGGTACAAGCACACAGTATAGTGCGATTTCACTTTTCTTTAGACCAAATAACATCAAAGTTTTGTTATGTTCTAGTGATGCTGATAATAAACTAATTTATAATTTTTACAAATAATTATTCAGAAGACCAACAAACCTTGGTAAGGCTGAGAATCTGAACTTAATTACAGCAAAGAGTCATTATTTAGTGATAACAGTTACTGAGTTGGCCATAAAATACCTGTTTCTATATAAAAATTATTTTGCTGGTGATAACCAATTCAACATGTGCAGATAAATCAATGGCAGCACTTCCAAGTTCACTTAGTCCTTCCCTCCCTGGATCACTGGCACACAAATGACCACACCAGATCAGTGCCAGATTCAGACAGCACTTCTCCATTATTCTCTAGCAATCTCTTCCAGCAACCAAGAGAAGTATCATTTAGAACAGCGTGGACTGTTACATTCCCAAGTCATAGAAATTTATGTAAGAAAAACAGACAACTCCAGGATCCCAGGAGTCTCTACCATATGTATATGGACCATAGCTAGACAAACGAGACGGATGTCTGAAACAATGAAGAGGTCAAGGAAGTCTGAAATGCACAACAAGGAAAACAATACGCAGGAAAAGGAAGAGGCAGACTTCCAAAAATAAAGGAGAAACAACAGTGGAAGATGCTAGTTAGCCAGACTGAGCTGGGACAATGGCAACTGTTTTTTTCATTATACTTCTTTTAGCTCACCTTTCTGATTAGCCATCGTTACATTATTCTTTACTGTAATGAAAAAGTATTCAAGCAAAACAATTTAAAAAAAAATTACAGCATGTCCTGTTTTTCAGACTTGTATTTCTAATTGATTCATCCTCCAGCCAGTAAAACAGGTTGGGGCCTAACACCACACAATGTGTCAGTGCTAAATAAGGTGATTGTTCCTCACTGAAACAGGTTCAGTGACAAAGAAAAGATCCTGCAAGGGAGAAAGGTATTCATGCACCTTGATGTTACTGAGCACCAAGAGACTTTAAGCAGAACACCCCAAGTGTTGTCAATGTTTTCATCCAACTGCCTTATAATGATCAGTCCTGTAAGGACCTGCTGCTGAAAAATGTGTTCTGTAGCTATGACTTTTAACAATCTATTGCCTTACTTCACTACCAGATATTCCCTTCCCAATGTATTTCCCGCATTAGGTTGTGTATCCCACTATAGATTAGAATGCCTTACTCTAGTGACCTAATGAAGCCACACACTTCAGTCTGCATGAATCTCAATCGGCGAATTTACACTGTGTTGCTTCAGGATTATTGAGGCCTAAACTGTTTATCACAATTAATCATACAGGGGAAAAGAAGGCAGAAAAGACAAGACATTGGTCACCCCAGAACTTACGCACAGGTCAAAACCTTGGTGACTCCCACTACATCCACATATGCTAAGGCAATGCACAGATACACATTTTGTCCCATCTCTCTATCTAAAGTCTTAGTAAAGTTGTAGAAATTGTTAAACCTATCAAAAACACAGATCAGCATTGCCCAGAATTTAAATTAAATAAGGTATTTACCATGCCCAATATCGTAGACAGATATTTTGACAGAATTTCCTTTGTTTACCACAATATTTTCAATTAAATTCCTGGACAGATTTCTGGGTGATGTCTTCCTTTGATATTACCAAGCAGAATGAAAGTATATAAAAATAGATGCCTGTGCACATACAAAGCACACTGTACTGTATTACACAAGAGATAACACTAACACACTCAACTGAAAGGAACAATTTTCACTTCCTTTTAAGAGCATGCCCTGAACTTTACAGAGGATTTTATCTAGGTCCTTACCTTTTCAGATATCCAAGTTTCTAATTTTGAAAATTAATTTACTATGAAAGAGGAAATAATTTTGAATAATTCAATAGCCAGCCTTGCAGGTCAGCTCTATTCATTGGTTCTGGATAACGTAATATGAATCAGTCTGTAGTTTGCTGTGGATGAGGGCTTGATGTGGATGAAAATGGAGTTGTAATAACATAATGATTTAGAAGAGCAGGGCTGTGCTGAACACACTGAAAGGGAATTCTAGACAATTAGCCAGAGGCTGCAATATACTCAGAGGTTTGCTAGTCAGTTCTGGGTACCACCATTCAACACACATCCAATTAGAGCAAACAGCTGTTTCATTTCAGCACTGATGAAAAACAATACTCCTGTGGCACTCTCAACTTCACCATTAAAAACAAAGCAAAACAAAATCTACAAGGACCTCTTCACTCATAGTTCTTCAGAAATACACATCTCCTGACATTAATGATCTCCTCCCAATGTAATTCAACTACCACAAAGAAGCGTATGTACAAAAATCTGACCATATGAAAATTACTTTCTGAATTAAGCGATTTTACAAATAAAAGAGATAGTAAAATATCGGAATTCTCTAAAAATAAGGTAATTCTCAAACCCTACCAACCTCGAAGAGGAAAAAGTAGACTTATCAGGTCAGGGCGCTTTAACGTCATCATCTTTCTAGCTGGCCACAGTTTATTTCTGACTGCAGATTGTGAGCCTTGGGTGTTGCCTGTTCCAGTACTGCTACCCCTAAGGAGCTAAAGGCACAGACACACGTAGCCAGAGATCAGCATCCATGCAGTAAAGCCAGCCGCTGCAGAACCAGGCAGGCACCGACATCATCAACCTAACAGAACACATCCTTCTTTTCTGTTTGACAGACAGAATAAAGTGTAGAGAAGTGGCTGACCTGGCAGAGCAAGAGGATGGACCAAGATCTCAAGCCTCAATCCCAGTATCTCACTATAACATTCAACTTCCCTTTCCAGTGAAAGGAAAACCAATCATTTAATGAACTAGTTCTAAGAATGTGTTTATAATTTTCTAGGGGAAAGAAAAAAAGGTGACCAGTATTTCCAATAAATACAAAGTGCCTGTCAGTTATACAGAATAGGAAAAATATGAAAGTTTTTTCTCCCTGCCCTCCATTTTTTGCATTCTCATAACTAAATTGATAAACTAATTGATGAAGCATTACAGTCTTAGGAAAATAGATAAGAAAATTCTTCCATAAAGCATGGAGTGAACTTAAATCAGGGAATTCCCTTGAAGATACATGTTCCAAAAGGTTCCACTTTATTTTCATTAACACAATTGTCCACAGAAGAAATTAATCCAATATAGCAGGAGTATAATAGTCATCCTGGTCAGACTCCTCACATTAGGGGGGAAAAAAATGTAAAAAAACCCAAACAAAAAACCCCAACCCTCCAGACTCCAACAGAGGTAAAGCAAATTGTAAGTTTACTTTGACTTAATTGTAAGTTGTCATTAGGAAGATTCAAAGTGTACTCTTTCTTATGAAACATAATCTAAAGAATTCAAAATATTTAAACCATGCAAACAAAAATCTAAGGGGGCAAAAAAATCCCCAAGACCTTCCAAAACCAAATCTGTTATTTTTAAAAGATCTAAGATTTAATTTCTGTTAGAAAATAATTGCTAACATAGGCTTGTCATACACAAGACATCACATTGCTAACCAGAACTGTTATATCAGCAAACGTGCTGTGAAGAATTCTCCTAGAACTCTGAAGAAATTAAAAAAATCAGGCTAAAAATGCATTTTCTAAAATTAATCTACAAGGTATAAGTCATGTTTATACTGAGGCTACATTAAATTTGTCCAGCTAAACATCATTTTCCACAGCAAAAGCTAGAAAGCCCTCCCTGCTTTCTAAGCACTGCTATATATTGTTGAAGGACCGTACTTTTACAAAATCAAACAAAAGCTACTGTAAAACAATACTAGGCACTGTTCTAAAATTTCTGGAATAGCAATTTAAGTCTCAGGCTTGAGACATGCATTACTGTTTCACTTTCAGTGTAATATGAAATGTATATGCAGTTGCTGAATAAAGATCTGATTAAGGCCTGACACATCTCATACGTCTTTCACGCTGGGATGTCTTCTTAGAAACCACACATGGTAGCTTGCATTTTCAAGATGTGTCAAAATTCTCGAGTAGAGTGGACTGACTGTAAGTCCTATTACACATATAATTTCAAGCACAGGAAAGGAAGGAAACAGGCAGTATTCAGGATGAGACAGAACACACATCATAAAGGAAGAAATATAGTAAACTACTTTTTAAGCGAGTTAGTTGATACTGAAGCATTCACAAAGCTTTTAAAATCAGAGATACTGCATTGGGAAACAATCTGCAGTAAATATATTTTTTCAAAGTCATTATAAGAACTTATTTTTTAAGCAAACAGACCACAAAAATATTCCAACCACTACTCAAGGTTTACTAAAAGCATTCAGCAGCATGGGACATTTCTGGTTTAACTGTGATCAAGTTCAAATTATAAATTAAGTTATCAATATTACCTCTCTTCCTTTTTTAAGGACAAACAAAGCCTCCAGCCTTGAAACAATGTAACATTCAACCAATATGACCAAAGCTGCCTGATTTGTTTATATTTGTAAGTTTCCCTGATCAATTTAAGGAAGTTAAGTCTATACATATAAAATAGGTTTGTTTTCGGGTTGTTTTTTTGTGGTTTTGGTTTGCTTTTGGTTTCGGTGTTTGAACAATTTTTCTATTTCAAACTACATAAAATATTTATCCTGTAACGTTCATTTGAATCTTCTGGCTTTCAAAAAGCACGCACACATATATGCTGACATGCTGGAGACTGGAAAAAAAATAAATCTATATTTGTAATTCAAATAAAACAGTAATGGCATAGAACTTACATTTTCAGCCTCACTGAGTTGCCCCGCAGTAGGTCCCTTCTCATCTTTCCAAAACCACCACCGATGGCACATTTAATAAAGATCTACTGTTAAAAAATATAATGCACTCTTCTGTCAGGAAACCATACTTTCAAACATACAAATTAGATGTCAGCAGAAGTGGACGCTCCCCCCTGACAAAGGAATGATCAGAACACAAATTAAAATTGGCATTTTGCTCACAGACCATACAACTTTAAGCAAAGTTTTAACACTGAGCAATACACATAATTGGTTTTAGTAGATTAAGCACAGCTAACATTTTACTGACAAAGTACCCAACATGCCAAGTTGAGCTCAAATGTAAGCTTTCCTAAGGGTAAGAATACCTACTTGATTTCAGCTACTGATTTGTCATCTAAAGATAATGACTTACATCAGGTAAAGAAATAACATAATGGCAGCAGAATTAGTTAGGAGTAAAAGTAAGTTTCCTCACTTGTCATTCCACTTGGTTCTTCACCACAGTTCTTAACCATCTTGAGAAGGTTTACATAGCCATGCTGGTCAAGAAAAGATTTGTTCCATCATCTGGGGAATTATGCAAAGAAAACCTGGTACATCAAAATCAGAATATGTTACTTACAGATACACCGCTAATTTGCAATGCCCCACCTATGCTAAAAAACTGCACTTTTGTTCATCGAAGAGGCTTCAAACCCCTAATCCACTATGTACACAACGAAGATGTTAGATCTACTCAAGGCCTGACTTAACTCCAGTATACATATTAGCCTAGAGCTCAGTCCTGACAACAGTCTTGTGCTTTCAATCAAATTAAAATTAATTTTTAAAAACCCCAAAACAAACAAAAAAAAAGGCCTTTGAGCATACACACCTAAATCAGGTAAAGAATTTGGAACAAATATTCTGTTGCACTCCTAATGTCGCAGGTTGAGGACTCAGCTACCTTCTAATAGTCCTCACAAGAGATGGAGAAACCCATCTCCCATTTTGCATCTATCCTCATTCCACTGCTCCAAAGCATTAACAATTGTCACCAAAACATACACAGCACTTCACATAAGCAAGAACTTGATGATGAGGATCCAAATTTACAAAGTAAAGGATAGGTTGCAGGCAGAGAAAGCTATTCACCCCACTCTCAAACATGTGGCTTCACAAAAACCACACCAGAAAAGGCTGAATTTTAGAGAACATGATCTCTGAATATAAATTCAGCCTAGAACAGAACGAAAGGGCTGAAGTGTACCTGATAACAGCGTAATGCTACATTATTTCCACTACTCAGATTTCTGAATCAGGCCTTCTGAATCAGGCTCTGCTAACACACGCATTAAAATACAAAGGTTATTTCCACATTTCTTCACTTGTACTTTGAAGTCTCATAAATGGAGCAAAACAAGTAAGTATTTAAATACAAGCACGAGAGAAAAAAGCAACCAATGAAATCGAACTGCGACCCAATCATTGTACTCTCTAGTTGTATTTATACAACAAGAAGCTTTTCTTTTTGGACAATGTTCGAGTCCCCTCTCTAAAAAACACAAGGTAAAAAAGGGAGGGAAAAAAGAAAATGCCTTCCAGCAGATTTTTCTCAATAAGCTTAAGAGTAGCAAAGGAGACTGTTTGGGAGCCTTTTGTGTTCTTCCATTTCTGCCAGCAGTCAGCAACAGAACAGGCCACCTAAATGCTTCATTATTTAATGTGAAAATCTATACCCAGCTTGAGACAAAATGCTTTTAAAAACAATTCAAGCATGTTTTCTGCCCTTTTCCTTCTTATTATTCCTACTGGTTGTTCCAAGGGCTTTGGCTATTTCAACAGTTTTAACTAAGGTCCTCTTTTTCACATCAAATTCTGTCAAAGTGCAAGACACCAACACGTACGTCTCAATACACATGCTTTATGCAATCTGCTCTGCTAGCGGTTGTTTCCACTTTTGTGATTTTTAAGCCTTGTGCACGGCCTGGACCTGGGACAGATTCCTCTGAGGCAGCAGCAGAAAGAAACCCTTGCTTTCAGTACAAAACAAAAACTTTGCCCATCAAGTACACACACAGTTCAAGAGGACAAAGCCAGCACAAACTCATCCAAAGCAGATGCTCAGGAAGTAAATACAACTTTGAGGAGGAGCAGAGCCCTGTTTACTAGGAAGGACCGCATGCCATGTCACAAGGAAAAGTCAACCTGCACTGGCAGTCAGACGATGTTTGACAGGTGCCAGAAGCTGTTGAACTCCACTTCACGGCGTCTCCTTTTAAGCTGGGAGCTGCTCTTGCTAGAGGCCCTCCATAAAGGTGAGGACTAGCTCCCAGAAAGGTGCTCTCTCCAAGACAGGCAGATCTCCTGCTGGGAGCACATGATTAAAGCAGCAAGGTAGGAGCAGGAGAGCCACCAGTAAGCACGTTCTCCAGCACCAGGTCTGCTTGGTAAGAATTACTTTTGTACTCACCTTCCTTTGTTGTGTGCTGAAGGTCAAAGCTTGGGACGTGGCAAAGAAACAAGTGGCCTTGGGATTATGGAGGGTGCAGATATGCAGCCTCACAAGCTAGAAAAATCAACCACCTTGTTTATGTGGAGAGGGTTGTTGCTTGGGTTTTTTGGTTTGTTTTGGGGGTTGGGTTTTGTTTGTTGGTTTTGGTTTTTTTTTCAGAAAATAATAGAGTATCTGCAAAATGTCTTTCCAACCCTAGGAGATCAGATCCTATTATAGCTTCCCTCCTACATTCTTTGGTAGCCTCCCATACAGCTCACAGCCCTGCTTGAGCATGCTGAAGTAAGAGTTACCCACACCCATGCCAAACTCAGACTTGAGGGGAGATCTTCCAGGAGGCAGAGCTCTCAGGCTACCTGGGCTGTCTCCAGTGCCAACTCCACACAGCTCAGCTGCTTTGCTGTGACCTATGCCCAGGCCCCAGAGCAATGTAACAGGCTGCAACAAAGGAGACCAGACTTGCAGTTATGGTGGTGCTTCTGCAGTTTCACACCTGCAATAAGTACTACTGCTTACAGTTGTATTCCTGCTCCCCATAATAAAACAGCGAGAGAGAGAGAGAGGTGTTTGGAAGGAGAAAAGAGAACTCCTGCCAGATGGAGCTGTGGCTTGTCCACACCATGCATCCAGAGACCCTGTCCGAAAGTCAGGCTGAAGGGCAGTGAATAAAAGTAATACGTCTCTGCAAAATTACAGTTCCTCAGCACAACAGAATTTCCTTTCACATTCTCTCCAGATGAACTTTCATAGCTGTCTCTGAAAAGCCTTCATACAGATAGTAGTGCCTGGATCTTGTAATTCAAAACTTGGTGCCTCTCTGAATTGCTGGAAATAGCTTGTAATCTTTTATAAATTGCAACTCTGGCAAGATCTAGCTAAGAAGCTATGATATAATGCACGAAATATTTGAGGTTGATAAAAAAAGGAAAATATAACATTATAAAGCTGAGCAAGACTCTCCTAATGAGGTTAATTTTAATACTGCTGTATGCTGCTATATTAATTTCCTGTTTCATAAGGGTTTTGTGGTTTGTTTGGGTTTTTTTTTCTGTGACTGAGACCTGGCCAAAGGGTGAGCATTTATTTTAGAGCTTGGAAAGTCAGCAAAAGGGCAGCAGCAAGGGTGAGGACTGGTTCCATCAAGATGAGAAGGTGCGGTAAAAGAGGAGTATTACTGAAGATCACAGGTTATGCTTATTATTATGGGCTCAAACATGCAGGCAGCTTTATGGAGGAAGGAAAAGCAGAACATTTAAAGAATACTTATTTAGAGTTTTCTGCACTGGTAGCAGTCAGGGCTGGCAATAAATGCAGATGCTACTTCCCCAAATCATGGCTTGCTCTAGCTGTTGATGCAAATGAAGACAGGTTTACTTTCTTCCTGTAGATGATGCTGCAACTCTAACATGGCTGGGAACAAAGTGAAGAGGCTCTCAGATTCCAGAGCATGAATCTTCAGACCTATGTTGACACCTAACAGGGCTTTTGCAGCGTGACCAGGTCTTGGTTCTGGTGCTTCCACACATAAAGGCTTCTCAGCTCCACACCTTTCCCTTACGTCTGATACACAGAACAATTCAAAGGCAGCACTGTCTGGCCAACGTTCTGCAGTATAATCTCTTCCTACCTGAAGGTCTGCTTAAGACCTTCAAGTCCATGATGCATACAGTGCTGCACTCAGGTGATCCCCAGCTACCTATTCACTCCTAACGGCCTCATAAGAGTTTTCAGTTCTGTGACTCCAAATATAGGTTTGTTGCACACTGGGACAAAGCTGAAGCACAATACATTTTTGGACTTCAGCATGGCCTCAAATACAGAAACAAAACGAAGATGTGCTCAAGTATGCAGAAAGCACTTGCAAGAACAGGAGGCTGATGAGAAGACCATGACTGCTGGAGCATCAAAGCACACGGTGTGCTGGAACATAAGCCAGATTTTTCACCAAGGTGTTATCTATTAACCGGTGACCTCAGAACAGTAGCAGCCAGATCAGAAAGCTGAGGAGTCAGGCTGGAAAGAGTCATAAAGCAGTTTGTGAACTTTGCTGGTGGTCCACATACAACAGCAACATGAGAACCACTCCAAATTTCCCAAACAGGAACATACTATAGTGACATGTAATACACCTAGCCAATTCACACTCATTCAAGTTGCACCATACAATTACAACTTAAAAGAAGCAGTAAGAAATCAAAACACATAAACAAAGTAAGATAGGAATGAGAATAGCTTATTCATGTAGACATCCTAAATATTTTCCGGGGAAAAAAAAATTAAAATCTCGTATCAGGTCCTAGGCTGGAAACTACATTACACCAACCTATCGGGGCAATTATATCTATTTCATATGTTTAAATGCGCTTCCATTACTGAAGCCACTAGGCCAGATGAACACAGCACATACACAGCTACTAAAAAGATTAAAACTATTTTCAGCTTAGTGTAAACCATATATAGATGACCTCATCCTGACCTAGGTATATCAACAGAAAGCTTACAGCCTCCAGATAACTATTACTTACTTGATGGAGACTTAAACCTGTCAGTCATTTACCTTAAGAAAGTAGTTCACAGGAGTTCACCTTATATGACCGTAAAAAATGTCAGCCAGATGCATTGAAATAGTTTTGAATTGTGTTTTGAATTAACACAGGCAATTTTTGAGATGGAACACAGATCAGTTACATAAACCAGCCCACCGGTAGATCAAAAAATCCCCAGTGGAGTCATGAGAAGAAACAACTGGAAAACTTAACCTCTTCCATAACCACAGCTGGATTCAGAAGAAAGCATCAACAACAGAACTCAGAGAGTTGTGATCAACGGGGTTGAGGTCTGGTTGGAGGCCCATAACTAGTGGTGTCCCCCAAGAGTCTGTACTGGGTCCGGTCCTGTTCAATATATTCATCAATGACCTGGATCAAGGGATGGAGTGTAGCCTCAGCAAGTTCGCTGGTGATACCAAGCTGGGAGGAG
>VZTV01114765.1:9970-25327 GCA_013400875.1 Anhinga rufa | reverse complement strand
AGGGTATTGGGGACATCCCTGGGTATTGGGGTGTCTCAGGGCATCCCTGGGTATTGGGGTGTCTCGGGGCATCCAAGGGTATTGGGGGCATCCCAGGGTATTGGGGACATCCCTGGGTATTGGGGTGTCTCAGGGCATCCCTGGGTATTGGGGTGTCTCGGGGCATCCCAGGGTATTGGGGGCATCCCAGGGTATTGGGGACATCCCTGGGTATTGGGGTGTCTCAGGGTATCCCTGGGTATTGGGGACATCCCAGGGCATCCCCGGGCAGCGGGGTGTTTCTGGGCATCCCTGGGTATCGGGGCATCCTGGTGTGTCCCCAGGCATCGGGGTGTCTCAGGGCACCCCCAGGCAGGGGCACAGACACATTGCCTCTCTCCCCAAAGGCCCCGTGGGGAGGGGCTGGGTTTGGGGTGCAGACAGGCACCCCTGAAATTGGGAGAGCGAGCAGCAAGACCTTGCTGAAGCGGGCACTGTGCTGGGCGTGGGGCAGCGTCAGTCACTGGCCTGGGGTAATCGGCTGGCTGTGCTTAGCGGCACAAAGCTTTTCTGTTCGGCTGTGGCCGGGGCGCTCTGCCTTCGTGCTGCGCCCGGGCTTCTCACGGCTTCTTTTTGTCGGGTGGCTGAAAGGGACGTCAGTCTTCTCGTGCAGCTCCTTCTCTGGGAGAGGGGAGCTGCCAGCAGATAAAAGAATAACGTGCAACTGCTAGACAAGAGCAAGTTTACGTAACGATTCTGGCAGTATAATGAGATTCCCCAGTAACACTGGTAATTCATCCCTTGATTTAAAATGCATCTCCTAGAAAAGTCAATCTAAAGCTAATTGAGGCTCAAGAGTCACTTTGATTAGGCGTTATGTCAGTACGCCCTCTCCAACTTGATGTAACCCCGCTTTCTAAGCTCTCGTAGGGGATGTGAAAGGTTCAGGTAATCAGTTAGTCACACTGCTGCAGGGTTCGTCAGCTCTGCAGTGCTGGAGGCCTGGCAGGGGCTGTGGGGAATAAAGAGCCTGACTCTGCATGCGCTGACAGTAACGATAAGTGCCTCTGAAAAGGAGAGCCTGGGCCCGAGACTGGCATCCAGGCTGAGCGCGCTGCGAATGCTGCAGTGCTAAACCAGAGAATAAGCTATCGTCTTGCTCCCTTCGTGAATGCCTACGGTTAATTTGCACAAAGTGGTTGCCATTTTAATGCCTGTGCGTGCATCTCCTTCCTTAACAGCGCTAAAAAGAAGAAGATGGCTGACAAAATTCTACCTCAGAGGGTGAGTGGCACAGGCAGTTGCAGCCTGCGTTGATACAAAGTAGGCTGGATAAGTGCGGGCGAGCTGATGGTGATGTGCATTCTTGATTGGCTGTAGATTCGTGAGCTTGTACCCGAGTCTCAGGCCTATATGGATTTGCTGGCCTTTGAAAGGAAACTGGACCAGACGATCATGAGGAAACGCTTGGATATCCAGGAGGCTTTGAAGCGACCCATTAAGGTAGGAGGCAGCTGTGTTCATGGTTACCATAAGCAAGGTTTGGAGGCTCTTACTTTAGTTAAGACAGCAGGAGGGCACTGAAGCTTGGGTCATGTCCCTGTAAGCGTGGTGTATCAGGAGTCTTAATACTGCAGCCATGACCGAGGAGTGGAACCAGAAATGCCTCTTCCCTTGCCGTCTGCCTCAGGAGATGGGGAATGTGAGGCAGCTGGAAACATTAAGCTTAGTTTTAGCAAAACATAAGCAAGATAGTCAGCCCTTTATCTCAGAATTAACACTGAGCCGATGCTTTTTCTCTTAGCAAAAACGAAAGCTACGTATTTTTATCTCCAATACCTTCAATCCAGCCAAGTCAGATGCAGAGGATGGTGAAGGAACAGTCGCCTCCTGGGAGCTTCGCGTGGAAGGACGGCTGCTGGAAGATGTAAGTGTGAAATACCCAACCGCAGAGGTGACTTTATGGATCTGGAATTGGCAGTGAAACTAGTTTCTTAGTGTCAAAGAGCATAGCTAGGGGCTTGATATCCTCCTTCATCTCTGTTTTCCAAGGAGTCTGATGGTGACGAGACCGAGAGCCCAACTTGGAGACCGATGGGTATCCCCATGGCAGGACATGAGTTATACAAAGTTCTTATAGCTATAAGAATTAATGGTGAGAGCAGATCAGTGGCACCCGTGTCCTCTGGCTCTGAGAACCAGGGCACTTGCGTTGTATGTAACTGCTGAGTGATTTAATTCCTGCAAGCTCATCTTTAACTCCAGTCTTTCACTTTCTCACTTGGAACTTGATTTTCAAGCACATGTTGGTGAATTTAGGTCTTCAGAACTTAAAGGAACGCTGTCATGCACGGTGGCTGTGCTTGAGTGCTGAGACTTGCTATCCTAACGCTTTTCCTTCCTGTGTTGCTTGCAGTCTGCTTTGTCCAAATATGATGCCACCAAGCAGAAAAGAAAGTTCTCATCCTTCTTTAAATCTCTGGTCATTGAACTTGATAAAGACCTGTATGGCCCTGACAATCACCTAGTAGAGGTGAGCTTCTTTTTGCTGTGTTACCTCTAAAAATGGGTTGTTGCTTTAGCAGATAGGGTTTGTATATCATTTGTAACTTGAGAGGTGGGGATACTTAAGGCTTGAACATGTGGCTAGGAGCCAGGGGCTCTTAAATCCTTATCTTAGCTTTTCCTCTGACTTGCTGGGGGCCTGAACAAATATATTAACTCTTGTTTCAAGCTGTAAGTGGGAATAAGGTGAACTTTCTCTAGGTGGGTGGGATTTACTGGCGAGCTTGTTGGGTGCCGAGCAGTAGGAGCAAAAGGAGCCAAGTGTGAAGGTGCTTCTAAATGCCCTCTCCTGTTCCAGTGGCACAGGACTGCTACAACTCAGGAGACAGATGGCTTCCAGGTGAAGAGGCCGGGAGATGTAAATGTGCGCTGTACTGTCCTTCTGATGCTGGATTACCAGGTAAGATGCTGGGAGTAACAGTGCTGGGCACGTGCTGTTAGCTGTGGCTGTGGCCATCTCACCTTCCTGTGCTTTTTGTTCCAGCCTCCCCAGTTCAAATTGGATCCCCGCTTGGCTCGTCTCTTGGGGATTCACACTCAGACCCGTCCAGTGATCATCCAGGCGTTGTGGCAATATATCAAGACCCACAAGCTCCAGGACCCCCATGAACGGGAGTATGTCATCTGTGACAAATACCTCCAGCAGGTAACAGTGTGGCTGGAACGAGCGACTGTTTTGGCTTTTCTTTGTTAGCTGCCAGCAATCGCTGGCACTGAGCTCCCATTCCTTTCCTTAGCCCTGTGTTTCTGTCACAGATATTTGAATCTCAGCGGATGAAGTTCTCTGAAATCCCACAAAGACTTCATGCGTTGCTTATGCCCCCAGAGCCGATCATCATTAATCACGTCATCAGGTGAGACTGGTCCACTTCATGTTTCTAGGAAGAAGAGTGGAGGGGATGGATGAGGCTGGCACAGGAGGGCAACGTAGTATGTTCTGGTTTTCAGCAGCAGTTCCTGTGTTGCCTGTCATTTGTTTCTTTGTACAAGAACAGCCGCCTCTTTCATTTACCACATCCCTCTTTTTCCACAAGGCACTCCCACGTTCATGCTGTCCTTTGCATTACACTTTTGTAGATAGAAATCTGCTTGGAGCAATCACTTGGTCCTTCTGCTGCAAAGCCAGCAGTGGAGCTTTGCCGCTTGGTGTTAGAGCTGAAGCTAACACTAGCGTGGCTTGTCCCTGCCTGTGGTCCATATGCCGCGTCATCCTAGAGGAGCTACAATTTGGTGCTTTCTTGAGCTACTTGCTTATTTTGGCTTCTTTCTTGTGGATGCCCCTAGTGTTGACCCAAATGACCAGAAGAAGACAGCTTGCTATGACATTGATGTGGAGGTGGATGATACCTTGAAAACTCAGATGAATTCCTTTCTGCTATCCACAGCCAGTCAACAGGAAATTGCTGCTCTGGATAACAAGGTAGGAAGAGCTCCTTCAGGTCTGCCCTCCTCATTGCTGGGTAGGAATGTGTCTCTGGAGCCGGTGAGCCCTGAACAGGACAGGGGTTCAGCTTTGCTCTGTTGCGCGTTTGGAAGCTGGAGTGGGGTCAGCCACGCTTACAAATGGGTGGCTTTACCTGGAAGCGCAGTTTTAAAGCGAATGGCCAGTGGGAAAATTGGTAATATTTAGAGCATGAAGTGGGAATTGAAAATCCTGTCTGATGGGTATAAGTCAACCAGGGAGTATAGGAATCTGCCTTCATGTGTTGGGTCTCTTGATGTTTCTGTCTTTTTCCCCTATTCAGCAGTTTAGTTGCTGTGCTTATCTCCTTCAGATTCATGAAACAATAGAGACAATTAACCAGCTGAAGACCCAGCGGGAGTTCATGCTGAGCTTTGCCCGAGATCCTCAGGGCTTCATCAATGACTGGCTACAGTCCCAGTGCCGGGATTTAAAGGTAAAAGCTTTGTCTTGTGTAGAAGGTGGATCAAGTCACACGCTTCCCTCATTATAACCAGCTCCCACAGAGAGAGAAAGAGGCAATTTCCTGCTCAGAAAGCAAGACTTGGAGTCAAGCGTAAGAACCTGACCCGACTGTACTGAAATTTCTTTGAGGAAAGGGGAGGGGGGGTGGGTTTGCTCAGCACAGCCAGAGCTTTTGCACTCCCTGAACTGTTTTGTCCTTTGTGCTCTCCAGACGATGACTGATGTTGTTGGAAATCCTGAAGAGGAGCGTAGAGCTGAGTTCTACTTCCAGCCGTGGGCTCAGGAAGCTGTGTGCAGATACTTCTACTCCAAGGTGAGCGTCCCCGAGCAGGGATCCCTCTCCATACCCGGTGGCTCAGAGTACCTGTCACTCCTTGCTGATGGTGGAAAGTGGCAGTGCTAAGCTTCACTTGTAGACACTGCTGATGCATCTTGGTCCCAGTTTGAGTTCACCTTTTTCCAGCTGGGTCCTGGGTTACTCAGATGCTGTGGTGCTGCACCATCTGAGTATGTTAACGCTGCGATTCTGGCTTCTCTTGCAGGTGCAGCAAAGACGGCAGGAATTGGAGCAGGCCCTGGGAATCCGTAACACATAGGCTGCTCCGCTCCTCCCCAACCAGAAGGCATCACGGCTATTTGTGGAGACTGAGAGCTGCAGAGTACGCTGTTAAGGCTCGCATAATCCCACTCCGGCAGCGAGGCCTGCATCATTATTCATCCTGGCATTGTCCCTGTTGGGGCAGCTCCAGGACACCTGGGGTCTTCTGGGGTGCGGCAAGCAGACAGGCTCCAATGAGCACACATTTCTACCTGGTTTTCTTCCTGACTGTTGCCTTGTCAGTCCCAAGGCTTCCGAGAGCCTCCCCATGACTCCGCACTGCCTGTAGTGTCCCCAGTAGCCAGCACGACTGCTGACTTGGAGCCTTTCTCAAGTTCAGAAGCCACAGCCCATTCCTCCCCAACTAGCATCTAGTTGTGGCACACGAGACCTGGGTCTGGGAAGCCTGGATCTGCTGTAAGGGTGGAATTCTGTGGCTAGTCTCTTTCCTGCCTCGTTTTATAGCAAGGTGCCAGGAGATGTGTAGTGGGCAGGATGCCATGAGCTGACATACCTCCCTGCCCTTACTCCCTCACTCGGGGGGTGCTGCTGCACTGGGCTGCCTCACAGGTCACACTCCTCCTTGAGGAAGTTACTGGACTGTGTAGAGAATTGCTTCTTCCCTTGTCCCTTTTTCCCTGCCCTGTTCCCTTCACGTTCTTTGACAGACTGTCCTAGGCCGGGATCACAGGGGAGATGAGGCATTGGCTTACTGCAGGGATGTGGAAGCATTGGAGTGGTGAGACTCCTCTGCACTTCAAAAGACCTACCCATGCAGTTCCAGCGAGCCATCTGGCTGCTTGTTTTCCCTGGAGCAGGGAGAGGGGATGCAGCAGCTGCCTGGTGGAATTGTGCAGGGGCGCAGTGATGTAGGCTCATTCCTTTGGGACAGTTATCTGTCACTTGCTGTGGGGACCAGAGGCTCCTTCGTGTGCACCTGAGGGTGTAACGGGACAGCCCTTGGGAGCGGACGTAGCTCCAAGCATATGCCAGTTAGCAGGTGTTCCCACGCTGAAGCTCCTGTGGTTTTTAGTCAGTTTTTAGGTTCTGGGGTTCCCGTAAGGCCCTGCATGGTTCAGGAATGTACAAGTAGATTTTTCTCTACTGTGGGGAGTAGCAGCCCAGATGCCTCTTCATGAAATGAATTACTAGTGAACTAGTGGCCAGGCGTAAGAGAATGGCTTCTCTTAACCCGGGTCTCAGTATTTCTGCTCGGGACTGTAATGCAAATGGACTTGACAGTTGGTCATATTCTCTTGGAATAGCTGCAAAGTTACTGACAAACCCCCTCATCCCCACACCCAGCTTTGGTGTGGTTGGGAAGGTTGCTATGAATTTGGGAGCCTGGGTGGCCCTACTCCTTGTGTCTGTGTTACTACATGTCTGTGAGTAATAGACTCTCGACTTCCCTTCTCCTTTGCCCCCTTATGAAATGGCTCCTCTGTGGTACCGGGGTGAAGGTCTTGGTGCTGATGAAGCAGCCCACTGACTCCTCAGGGTAATCACACGTGAAGGACGCCGAGTACTGCGTAGGCAAACATAGCTGTTGCGGAGTAACTGCTTTTCTTAACTGAATATTATGGTTTTTTCCATGGACCAAATTTTTTTTTTTTTTTGTACTGTATCCTTGTAGACGTCACCCAGTTTTAATAAAAGCCTCCTGTGAAGGAAGCTGTCCTCCCTCTTTCTGTGTTGACAGCATGCTTTCTCAGCGGCTGCCTTGGTGGATGACGCTTCATGTACTTGCCTGGGAAGGGACAGGATTATATCTTTGTTTTGTATTGGGTTTTTTTAAACAATGACAACTGGGTTAAGTGACTAGAGAAAAATTGTTCTTCATATTTTGGCCTTTTATAGAGAGCCTTCCATGTAAGGATCTGGCTTGCAGAGTCTGCTAAGCCTTTGCAAAGTGCTTTTGTGATAAACAGTAACTTGAGCAAAACTGGAAATCCAGTGGCCGAGCTGCCGATGGAATCCCTACAGCCCAGTTTCTGCACTCGCTGCCTTGCAGAATCGTGACAGCCCATGGGAGTCTGGCATAATTTTGAGGAAACCGTATTAAAGCGTACGTACCAGGGTTTAAAACTATGCAAAAAGGGCACTACTGTCTTCGCCCTGCCTCGTTTATAAAAGCAGATGGGTAATGCTTTATGGAAAGCCTGAAAGCCCTTGTTGCAAGGGAAGGAGATCCTCTGTGTACGGAGGAAAGGGCAGTTTGCCTAAGGTCAGGCAGTTAGCGCTGCTGCTTAAAGCTGGGAGCTTAGGGCAGGAATTGCATCCTGGGCCTGCACTGAGATGGTTTGGATTTCCTAATTGAGGGCAGGGGGGGGGGCGTGGGAATGGGAATAGCAGCTCTTGGGAAGAGGGAGAAAATAAAAGGCTTTTATGCAGGAAGAAGGGAAGAGAAACTCGGCAGCCGCGACTCCCAGTTCTGCTGAGATGTGGGACCCGAGCTATCGCACCTTTGCTTCAGGGGAGCCACCGCGCTGCCAGCGCCGGCCGNGCGGGCTCCGCGCCGCGCAGCGCCCCGGCTCCCCGCACCATGGGCGGCAAGAAAGTCTGCATCGTGGGCTCTGGCAACTGGTGAGCCCCCGCTGCCTGGGCACCCGGGTCCCCTCTTGGAGCGCTGCGCGGTCCCCGTCCTCCTCGGAGCCCCGTGGTACCCGGTGCAAGCCGCCCCCGCTTCACCAGGACGCCTTAGTGGTGGTGCGCTGGGCTCCCCGGTGCCTGCGGCCTCGGTGCCCACTGCCCACGGCTCTGCTCTGCCCACGCAGGGGCTCGGCCATCGCCAAGATCGCTGGCAGCAATGCGGCGCGGCTGAGCACCTTTGAGAACCAGGTGAACATGTGGGTGCTGGAGGAGGAGGTGGGCGGCCGGCGGCTCACCGACATCATCAACACGGAGCACGAAAACGTCAAGTACCTGCCAGGACACAAGCTGCCCCCCAACGTGGTGAGTGTGGCACGCCAGCGGCCTCTCCGCTGAGCGCGAGGTCCGGTGCTGGCAGCTGGGCTCGCTGGTGAGAGGTAATAAATAGCTCTGCTGGGAGCTGCTGGAGCCCTGGTATCATAGCTCTGCTGGGAGCTGCTGGAGCCCTGGTATCCTGGACACCGGGTGTGCGAAGGTAGGGGATGCACCAGGCTGCGCGGGACTCAGTTACGCCCTCCCGGTGACCTTGATCTGCGCTTGGATGAGCTGCAGCCCTGGCTGCTCTCGCTGCCCACCTCTGCCCCCGCTCTGGCATCCCACAGGCTGGGCTTGAGGCCATGTCGCTGCCTCCGAGCTGGCAGCGGCAGCATGCAGAGAGCCCGTGGGGCCTGCTGCTCCACGCCTGTACGCTCAGCCCCTCGGCTGGCGCCGGTTCCCAGAGTGACCCCGGCTCTTTGCACCACCTTCATGGGACCAGCTCAGGCTGCTTTCACCCTGCTCTGCTCCAGCCCCTCTGCCCTGCCAGCCCTGGAAGGGGACCTTTGTGCCCTTCCTTCCCTCAGAGGGAAGCGCCCAGCAGTTACTCTCAAGGCCCTGCTCCCCTTGTCCTGGATTCAGGACGTACTGACTGCACAACTACAGACACAAGTCCCTGATGACAGTCGTACTCCTCAGGTAGCGGAGCCGGACCTGCTGAAAGCCTGTGCGGGGGCTGACATCCTCCTGTTCGTGGTGCCCCACCAGTTTATCGGCAAAGTCTGTGACCAGCTCAAGGGCCACTTGAAGAAAGATGCTGTTGGGGTGTCGCTCATCAAGGTGTGAGCAGCAGGAGCGCTGCCCAGGCAGCTCGCTGCGGCACTGGGCCAAGGGGCTTAGCTGGAAGCAGCCTGGCTCGGAGAGGCTGCAAAGGGAATCCTGCGGTTTTGGAGCAGAAACTGGGCCCCAGGGTTATGAGGGGGGTGTGGGAAGTGGGGGCAGAGTCTTCGTGGGGGTTTGGAGGCATATTGGTGGAGGAGAAGGGTGAGGGCATGTGGGGGATCTCGAGCGCTGCGAGGAGTGGGGTGCAACCGGGCGCTGGAGGGGCTGTCGGGATGGGAGTCGGAGCATTGCGGCACAGGGAATGACGGGATTGGGGCAGGTGCTCACCTCTGTGCCTGGTCATCTCCCAGGGGGTGGATGAAGGACCAGATGGGCTGAGGCTGATCTCAGACATTATCCATGAAAAACTGGGAATAGAGATGAGCGTCCTCATGGGGGCCAACATTGCTAGTGAAGTGGCAGAAGAGAAGTTCTGTGAAACAACCATCGGTAAGGAGCCAACATCCCTGCTCGTTAGCAGCCTTCATTTCTGATGAGCAGGAAGCGGCAAAGGGGTGAGCATGGTGCAGCCTAAACTACTGCTGCCTGGGGTGAGCCGGCCCTTTTTCCCTGTGGAGGCAGCGAGACTCCATAGGAGCTGGATAAACTCATTCACAGGGTTTACGATGTCATTGCTGGCTTCATTAACAGAGTTGCGTGTCTAAAAGTTCCTGCCAGCAGTGACTCGGAGCATCAGGCAGTCAGCCTGGCACAAATTAAAGTGGTGGACACCAAGAGCCCCTTTAGAAATAGTTTGTACCTTCATTTCCTTGGGCTTTAAGGGGCGCTCACCTGGATCTCGTGTTATCGCCAGCCAAGGGCTGCTCGAAAACTCATCTGGTGGCTGTTCCTAACATCCTTCGCACTGTCTGTGAATCACGCGCAGCAGCCAGAACAGTTTGCTGGGTTAGAAGTTACAAGATTCAAAGTGTCTGTATTTTAAACAAACGCAAACATGCTGCGCAGGAGGCTGCAGGGACCGGAGAGGTATAAGCAGAGCATACTATCACTGCGAGCACGCAGAAACGCTCTCGCACAGGACGCTGCAGGAACGGGGAGAACGGCAGTCTCCAAACCCAAATTTGTAACCTTTGAACGTGCCTTTAATCTACTGGGCATGTCGTTTCTGTCTTGCTTGCCACAGCAGTGGGGATTGTCCCTGTCTTCTGGGAATTCCAAGGTTGAACCTTGCTTACCTGCCAGGCAACGTGTGCTTGGCACTTTGCAGACCTGCAAATGTTTAGCAACGTCCATCAGTTGGGCAATAGGTTCCTCTCGCTGCACCAGCTGCAAGGGCTATGCTGCAGGAACACACCGCTGGGCAGGAGAGCAGCACCGCCCTACCTANTCAGTTGGGCAATAGGTTCCTCTCACTGCACTAGCTGTAAGGGCTATGCTGCAGGAACGAACCGCCCTACCTGAGGGTCTCCATCATCATCTTCCTCCTTCTCCCTTTGTCCTATCAGGCTGCAAGAACGTGCAGCATGGGCAGACGCTGAAGGAGCTGATGCAGACACCGAACTTCAGGGTGACGGTGGTGCAGGAAGCTGACACCGTAGAGATCTGCGGGGCTCTCAAGGTGGGTGAGCCGCTCACCAGGGTTTGCAGGTCTTGGTTAGCAGAGCCTGCGGTTCCCTAGGGCTCTGCAGGGAGCTCTGGGGAGGAGGCTGCCAGCTGAATGAACCCCACTGGATATCGCACCGGGGCTCGCCGAGACCTTTGGGTGAAAGGCCAGACTGTGGAGGGAACTGTGGTTGTGTCCTGTTCAGCTGCTTGGAGGGATGGTGATCACTGGCACAGGCAGGAGCCTGTGCTTGGGATTACAGAGGCAGCTCACGGACACAGCAAAGCCCTGAGCTCTGTTGGGGACAAATCCCTCCTCGCTGCTGCTGTTTTCCAGAACGTTGTGGCGGTAGGAGCTGGCTTCTGTGATGGGCTCGGCTATGGAGACAACACGAAGGCTGCCGTGATCCGTCTGGGACTGATGGAGATGATTGGCTTTGCCAAACTCTTCTGTAAGGGCCCTGTTACCTCCTCCACCTTCCTGGAGAGCTGCGGGGTCGCTGACCTCATCACTACCTGCTATGGTGGCCGCAACCGCAAGGTGGCTGAGGCTTTTGCCAAGACTGGGAAGGTAAGCAGAGCGGGGAGCAGGCAACATCGATATCTGCATCAACCTGCCGAGCTGGCAGCAGGATGGACCCAGTTAGAACCATGGCAACCTGCCTTCACTCGCTGAGTGCCACAGCCTGGCTCCAGGGAAGGAATGTGGGGCAGCGGATGGGGTTGCGGGGTCCGGCTCCCTCACTGTTGGGTTGTTTCAGTCTATTGAGCAGCTGGAGAAGGAGATGTTGAATGGGCAGAAGCTGCAGGGTCCCCAGACATCTGCTGAGCTGCATCGCATCCTTAAAAGCAAGAACATAGTGGAGAAGTGAGTGCTCTCATCTCCCTTGTCCGCTCTTTTGGGGTGGGGCTGGGATCTCCCCTGCAGCTGTGGGAGGGGAAACCCACCCGTAGTGTCTCTGCTGTTCAGGTGGTCTCTGCACTGCCCACATCACACCAGCTGGGCAGGAATGGCCTGTTGGATGAGGCACCATACCACTGTCCCACCCGCTCCTGCCGGTGGTCCTGCATGTCACAGCAGAAGTCGAGGTGCTCTGACTCTGCTGGCTGCGGTGACAGGGCAAGGGGTGACTTTCTTCATCTGCCCACAGGTTCCCCCTCTTCACAGCTGTGTATCAGATCTGCTACGAGGGCAAACCCATTACTGATATCATCAAGTGTCTCCAGAACCACCCTGAGCACATGTAAGCGAGCTCTGCCTGCAAAACCTCTGATCCTGCTGAGATGAGCGGAGAGCTCCTGCCCGCACCAAGTTGCTCTGCTGCTACAGCTTTGTAAGGAGTCTGGATTTCCTGGGAGCCTTTGCAGAGTGCTGGAAGGGCACAGGTTCCTTTTCTCGCGAGGCCCTGGACGCTGCCAGCCTGAGCCTGGCATCTGCACAGAGGTACCCGCTGACCTCCCTCTCTCTTTGAAGGGCTCGTTTAATTTCTGCTGCTGTCTAGGATCTGCCCTGAGCATCTTCCTCCTTTCACTTTCTCTTGCCTTGATGAATTCAGTTATTGGAAGGACTCTGCCAGGTCATCTTGATTGATACGGGCTGTGCAGGAGGCACTGCCTGGGAGGACAAGCTTTGCTATTAGCCCCGTGGGGCCACTTTGCATGATACCAGCCCTTTCCTGCTTGCTGCTGTTGCTTTTGGCTTAACTGTCTCATGGAAAGGGCACAGTTCCCTGCCAGGCTCCACCAGCGCAAGTAATGCTCCTAGGGACTTTCAAAGGGGCTGAAAAGCACTCTTCTTTCCAAGAAGCACCAGCCACCAGCACAGAAAATAGCGTTCTTTGCCACCCTGCCACATGCTGCTTCCCCGGCCACCGCCAGCTGCTCGTGCCGAACGGTACGGGCAATGCTTTGTGCGGGGGGCAGCCCCAGAGCGAGACTTTAGAGCTTGTTTATTTAGATATTTTGCTCTTGCAGTCGAACCTGGCCCCTGCACCCAGGGAACTCCCCTGTTGTCACAGATTTGCCTGTGCTAATTCCATGCCCACTGACTGTCCCCGGACCGCCTTTCTCCCTCATATCGGGTTGTCCTCTGGCTGGCTTTGGCAATGCAGGGACCAACTGCCCCAAAGTCTTTCTGAGCAGCTGGCAGGCTGTGTAGCCCTTGGCAGTGTACCTGACAAAGCAGTTGGGCCACATTGCATTTAGATGAATGATCCACAGCAGCTTTTTGCCTTCTCTCTGGCTTGCTCCAGTCTGTGCCTTAGCCCAGTCTTTGCTTCTGCGTGGCTTTATAGGATCTAAGAAAGCAGGTTCCGCACTTTCCCTGCTGCCCCTCCTGCGATGGTGCTGGGAAATGCCCGCTAGCACAAGGGGCAGCAATGGACATGTGATCGACAAGAGGTACAAGGAGACCTCCAACATCACAGGAGAGGACAGAGGTCTCATGCCTCGTGCTGTGCCTTTGAAACTTGCCCCTTGTCCAGCTGGGCGCCACGTGCCTCTCTGGTCCTCTGCAGCTGGCTCACTCTGCTCGTGTTTGCTCAGGCCAGCGTGTCCAGCGGTTCACTGATCCCTGTCTGGGCTGGCAGGCTGGAGCTGCTGCAGGTCTCGCTGCCCACCCCCGTTCCGGGTCCTAGTGCTGCTGGGTCTCTGACTAGCAGTGTACTTTATGAACGTTTAAAATAATAATAAACTTGGAGAGGAGAGGGGAGACATGCTCTTTGCTCTGTGGCTCCGGTGCATCATTGTCTTTGGGCTGGTGCCTGCTGGATTTGCTAAGAGAGCAGAACGGGGCACTGTCCATTCCTTCCTGGCTCTGCGGCCTTGTGTGCTGTCCCAGAAACAGCAAGAATGCCCCTGCAGGTCACTGCTCAGTCGCAACATAGCGCGGTGTCCCGCTTGCTTTTCTGCCTGGGGCCTGCAGGAGCTGGGCCAGGACCCCACTGTGCCCCGTGTACCCCAGGCCTCCCCTTCTCTGATGTCTTGGCTTCTTGGGACAAGCTGTGTTGTTTTATTCATCTCTTCCCAACTGCTTTTCCCAGACTTGCCTTGTCCGTCTTTTCTTTGAAATTCATCTCTTACTGAGTGACCTTTCCAGGACTATTAGACCTCCGCTCAGCCTCTTGCTAGGGGAATTCAATCTGCTGGCACTGCAGTTGTTTCTGTGCCTTTTATTAGACATGCTTTCTCACTAGGCACCCTACGACCTTTAAATTCGACTGAGCTATCCTACAGAAAGTAGCCAGCATTGGCTTCCTCTAATGAGGAACTTTATTGAGGTTGGAGCGAGGATAAAGGAAGTCCAGTGTGTTCCTGCAGGGCTGGCACAACTTCTAGTTCCCTTTGTCTTGAAGTGCTTCAGGAACCCCAGCTCAAGTGCTTGGATGTGAGGCTTACATACGAGAGGCTCTCTGAGCTCTCTTCCCTAGACACACGGCAGCCTCTCGCCTTGGCTTGCTAAACTCTTGTCATACTGCTGTCATACAGCCTGGAGCTGCAGTGGGATCTGGAACTGTGTTTCAGACTTGCATTCAGCTCCTCGGCCGTTGAAGTGCTTTGTGCATCCCTCCTCGTGTGGGTTTCCTTGACAGCGTGTGCCGCTGGCGGGGCTGAGTCCCTGCAGGCCCTCCCAGCATCTGCCGAAGGTCCCAAGTCTCGCCTGGGGGTGGGCAGCGCACACGTCTTGCTTTTAGACACCCCATGCCTTGCACTAGTGCTGGAGTTCATGAGCTATAAAAAGTCTTCCCTTTGCCATTTGGAGTTATGTTCTGCAGCCTCAGCACATCCAGGCACTGCAGGACTCTGCAGCCGCGGGAGCTGCTGCTGTGCAGCAGCCTGGGGAAGGGACAGGGGAGAGAGGGGTGGCCTGACTCCTGCAGCCTCAGTGCTCGGCAGAGCCCTCGGCGCAGAGCAGTGCTGTGACAGCAGTATGCAAATGCTAGCAAGGAGCTCCGGGAGGAGAGCACCACTCGGTGCCAGCAGCTGCCCTAACGCTTTCGGAGGAGCGTGGCCTCCAGAAGTCCTCTCGAAGGAGGCTCACTGGCTACGAGCAGAGGCTGGGCCCTCGGGAAGGGCGGCGAGGCCGCTGAGCGCCTCAGTGCCGGAGCGGGGCTCGTGCGGCCTTTGCTCCACGCCGCGTGCCGCGGAGGACAGTCCCCCCAGGGCTGCTGGGGCCTCAGCCCGCTGCAGGGCGACCCATGGCGCGTAGCAAGGGATGTGCTGAGGAGAGCGAGGCCTGGGGGGGAGCCGTGCTGCGGCCCGGGGCTGCCGTGGCCTGAAGGCTCCGGTGGGGGCCGAGCGCCTGAAGTGACTCGTAAAATCACTGAGTGTCCTGAGCGGGAAGAGACCCGCGAGGATCACCGGGCCCAGCTCCCGTCCCTGCACAGGACACCCCAAATTCACACTGTGTCTCTGAGGGGCTTGTCCAAGGGCTTCTTGAGCATCGCCAGGCTGGGTGCCGTGACTGCCGCCCTGGGGAGCCTGTTCCAGCGCTCCACCACCCTCTGGGGGAAGAGCCTTTCCCCAATACCCAACCTAACCCTCCCCTGGCACATCTCCCTGCCATCCCCTCGGGTCCTGGCGTTGGTCACCAGAGAGAAGAGATCAGCGCCTGCTGCTCCTCCTCCTCCCCTGGTGAGGAAGCTGCAGCCCGCCATGAGCTCTGCCCTCAGCCTCCTCTTCTCCAGGCTGAACAGACCAAGGGGCTTTAGCCGCTCCTCGTACGGTTTCCCCTCTAAACCCTTCACCAACTCCGTGCCCTCCCCTGGACACTCTCTATATCCTTAATGCACTGTGGCACCCAACACTGCACCCAGCGCTCGAGGCGAGGCCGCCCCAGCGCGGAGCAGAGCGGGACCATCCCCTCCCTCGCCCGGCTGCGATGCAGCGCTTGATGCACCCCAGGGCACGGCTGGCCCTCTGGGCTGCCAGGGCACGCTGT
>VZTV01114757.1:6866-20537 GCA_013400875.1 Anhinga rufa | reverse complement strand
GAAACAAAGCAAAAGTAGCCCTATAGCGGTCAAACCCACGCCCCGGCTGCAGGTCAGGGCTCCCCGCAAATTACACGGCGGTCTTTGGGAGGGAGCATTTTTCGGGTTTGTCAGGAGAATGGTTAAGGAGTGTCTTTTTGAAGTCCTCGAGAAAAAAAAAAAAAAACAAAAACAAAACTCTTTAAAAATCGGGGGGGAGCCTTGGTTATCAAAGAGGTAAATGAATATGTATTAGGCTGGAGGACGGTCTGGCTGAGGGAGAGGGGCAGCACCGCACGCCAGCTCCCCCGCACAGAGAAACCTCCCACTGGGACGCTCCTTCCCTTGGTCGTGCTCCCCAATAACTCCTGAAATTCACCGTTTCTTTAAAAAAAAAAGGGGGGGGGGGGGACACGACGCCGTGGAGGACAGTTCCTGTAATAGGAACTTTTGTAATAGATATTACTTATAATTTTTAAACATCAGGGTTGAGTGAAGAGTGCTAGAGATAATGGTTCTATTAATAAGTGCTTAATTTAGTAATTAAGCAGATTTCATCTGATAGAAAAAAATTACTTTGTTGAGTGATTTGGTCAGTATGGTTTCATCTGTTTGTAATGCCTGGGTGCTTTTGAATTTAACTTATTCAGTTTATGAAGAGAGGTGGTTTTAATCACTAACAGCACTGCAGGTTTAAAGTGAGCTCGGAGGAACAAACATGGGTTTTCTTACTTAAGCATTCTCAGAAATGGTTTAAAACGATTTAGATCTTGAAGGTCATTCTTGTTCCTGTTTTCGTCTGTGCGGTTCAGATAGCCTCAGATTCAGCCTCTGGTGACTCTTGTGGAATCCCTACTAACTTTTCGTTGGATAGATGTGAAGAAGGGATAGAATATGTCTGTGTACTTTGAAATTTAGTTGACAGTTCTGCTTCTGATGATGTGAGATCTTGCATAAAATCTAATTTACTTTTTCAGAATTGCACTGGCTTCATTCACTATGGTCAGAAGAACAACAACAAAAAAATGAATACAGATCTCTTTTTATTTATGAAATAATTCCATATATGTATATGCTGGCACAGAGCTTTTGCTCAAAAATATGTTACTATGATATAACAGTGTTCAAATTAGGGCTATTCCTTTAAAGTTCACTAATTAATCTCAGAGAAATGGAATGCATCTTGTCTAGATGCAAAGCTGCTTTTTTACAGCTTTGCTGTAGTTCTCTTTCCCTATGTTATTTATTAATGGCATTTTTATGTGGATAGTACCTCAAGACTTCCTTTGCTTCTGCCGTTTATTCGTCACTTGAAGTCATAATAATTTGTTTCTGAAACCACAGCTGGCTGCTATAAAGGCAGAGAGAGGAAGACCATGATTTATGTGGTGAATGAGAAACAAGAACAGAAGAATGTAATAAATATTTGTTACTTAAAACTTCAGATACTGTTATGAAAAAGGTAGCATAAAAATTAAATAGGCAGTATATCAGCAGGATCTTTCCTAAACAGAGTTCTGTTAATTTTTTTTTCATGAGACGTTAATGTCTTTTAAAAATAATACTAAAGATCTGATAAATTTACAAGAGTAATGAAATTCAAACTTAAAAACTGCAAATCGATCTTTAAATGACACTTTTGGCACCTCATAAGAGTACTTTGGTTCACAGTTACCTTTATTCTCTGGTATGAGGCTTCCATAAGTACTATGGGATCGGTGGAATAAGTTAGAATTTCACAGTTTCTTTCAACAATGTTAGTTAGCTGGTTTTCTCCTCTGTCTGCGTGGGTCTTTCACACAGTCACAGGGGAGAAAAAAAAAATTAAGTGTAAGAAAAGGTGATTAAATTAAATTACTTTTTGGATTATGGGCCACATGTGGTGCATTAAACTACTTTAAGCTACTTTTTAGCTTCTTTGGCATTAGAATGTTTAATACATACTTGGTCTGCCTTAAGTGTTTTACTATACACAAAATTAGAATGGAGTAAGAGAAAGATGTGAAATGGAGAAAGAAAAAAAAGCAGCATGGAGAGCTCAGACTCTGAAAACATAGCTTTCCAGCATGTAAACAAAATGAGGTTTTTCAATTTGCCATGTAACAAACAGTAATTCTTCTAAACAGAGTCACTAATACAAAGAGAAAATTAGTTTATACAAATGGAGATTTAAAATTTTTAAGTACAACTCAGACCAAATGCTTTATTTATTTTTAGTCTGTTTATTTTGGGGTAGCAACTCTAGGGCAAATATTGCCTGTATGTATACAGTTATGAATGCTTCTGAGCCAGTTTTAGAAGCATATCATCCCACTAGAGATGAAAGGCACAAACCTAAGGAACCTCTGATTTCTTTTCCAGATATTTCCTACTGTGCATGAGCATTTTGGTTTGGGCAGTATGTCATCCATATAGTAGGTATTTTTAATCGAGATTTATTAGTAGTGAAAACATGAACATTAAGAGTTCTTGAAAAACCCAAGCAGAATATATTGTGTTTCTGACTTGTTTTCAAACGTACGTGCTCAGTGAGAGAAGGGGAGGGACGAGTGGATTTATTTTTTATTTTTCCTTTAGGCAAGGATCCCTTTCATGACGAAAGAAGGAGGCAACAACGTTTTTACAATAGTGTGAAGTTCCTGTTGCTAGAAATTATTTTCACTTTGTTCCTGAAAAGTATGCCAAATGTACTGGAGAGCTAGCAGGCTGATTTATTTATATAACATGACGTGAGTGGAGGAGGGGGTAATGCATTTTTGGCCCAGCTGATTTTGCTACATTTGCTTTGATTTGCTGAAAAGGTTTGCTGATTTATTTAGCTAGATTTGTCTAGCTACCGGAAAGAATACCAGGGGCCTTTCCTTGCCCTCTGCCTCCTAACTTCCCAAAGATGCAGCACAGAATATCCGTGATCCATGACATACCATTGGGTCAGATAAAATCCACTTTAGTTAAAAGGCCGGCTATTGCTGATCACATGTCTATTTATTGACCGTGTTTTGACACCTGTTTACTGATCTAAATAACAATGTATAACTGCCACTGTTCCCCTTCTCTAGTGATTGCAGTGGGCAGGCAGTGTGTCTGGAGCAGAGAAATATGGACACTGAGCCTTTATCTCAAGCAAATTAGAACAAGTTAATTGTAGCTCTGCACCACGACCAAAGTCTGCAACACGAGCCCTTAGAGAATTTCTCACTCAGCAGTGAGGAGTAAGGTTTGCTTATTTCACAAAGAGTTCCTAAAACATAATAAATACGGCAGAGAGAAAACAAATATTTTCATTAATGGGATCACTCTGCTCTTTGCAGCTGCCCGAGGAACAGAATGTTTTGATGAAATAAATGATGATGTATACCAAACAATTTTACTCTTAACCAGCTGCCACCTTATTTCCTGTCATTTTTATCTATTCAGATGTGAATGCTTTATCTTTCTTGAGAATACACATTTGGTAAAGGAGAATGATCAAAAATCCAGTTAATATTTTCTATGAATCAGTGGTGGTCTAAAAGAAAACCAGCACTTGTAATTTAAAAGCAAACCATCAAGAGACAGCACTAAGAGAGCAGTACTTTGAAATAACATCCAGATTATTTTCTTTCAGAGGCGGTCGAGAAGTAGAAGGATCATTTCCTTTAGTTCAGTGGATAGGTAGACAGATAATCACCAGCAAGCATGAAGCTCTGACCATAAAAAGGTGGCATTTAAATCCTCCTCTCATCTCATCATATTATACTATTTAAAACTTAAGGTAGCATCTAGAGGCCTCAACTGCATTGAGTAAGAAGTTACCTAGACATACTTAGGATTTTTAATTAAAAACATTAAATGTAGTGCTTTTATAGTTTCTCTGATTTCCTATTTACAGTAAAAACAAAATAACATAAAAGTAATTTGGCTGGACTTGTTAAGGAAAAGTGGAATGTGGCAACACAGGGTACTAAGTATAAAAAAAAAGATAATTTACACAGCAGTTTTCACCTTACACTGTGTTAGGCTTCTTAATAAACAGTGAGCAGAATTCTGTTCTGTCACTTTGTTATTTTGTGAAAATATACGCAGTTTCACTCTGGCTAGAACTACCTAAATATTGCTGAAAGTTACCTGGGGATAACTGGTAAATACACATGCTTTGGCAGCATTTTCTTCCCTATCACGCTTCCTTTTTATGAACGTGATAGAAAAAAAGACTACTGGCAAGAACTGCTTCGATAGCGATCATTTTAAACAACTACTAGGAGAATATTTGCTATGGATTTCAATATTCAGATTATAATGTAAGAGGCTGTGCCTGTAATATGTATTTGCCTTGGGTTTGGCTGAGAAAGAGCGCCTAGGTGTGTATATACACGTACACCTATACACACACAGGTTCACAACCACGCTCTTTGAAGTTCCGGATTTTTGGAGAAGTATACACTCTTGTCTTTGTTTTAGAAAAATCCTAGAGATAGCACAGCTGAAAGCACTGCGAAATCTTGCATACTCGTCCTAGATGCTGCTAGAAAAAACAAGCCTTTTATGCTTGAGGAGGTTTGAGATGTTTTCTTGCCAGTTGCGAGTCCTACTTCTCAAAGTAAAAGAGAGCAAGTAATGTCTGTGAAGAAAGTTTTCCTGACAGACGGCATGCAGGCAGCTCTCCTGTGCTCTGCCAATCCATAAGTAATTAAAGTTCCTTTGTTGGCAAAGAGTCAGTTCTGAAACGAATAAGGGAAATTAAAACAGGTGATGCAGTGGCTATCCCCAAAGGAGAGAGTTTTGAGTGCAAAGTAAAATGAAGATGAAGAAGAAGCTGGGTTGTTGTCTCTGAATAAATAGTCTCCCATCAGAAAAAGATTCATTTTAAATCACCGTTCTAGTTCTTATATTAAAGATGGTTTAATTCACCCAGAGCTATTTGGCCTTGAGGATGAATTCCTACAATTAAGTGTTTATGACTGAAAGCCCTGCCATGGAAAGCAGACAGATGAATATAATTTCAGGAGTACTGTGAATCATTAAATGAGTTGTAGAACCTTTTCCTGGGCACAAGCCACTTTTAAATTTCAGACGAAGGCTATAATAGACTTCAGCATAAGGCCAGACGTGTTGCTCTATTTAGGAGTTTCAATAAGAGGATAATCAAAATGTACTAATGTGTTTAGATAATTTTAAACTTCTGACAACTAATCGAAAATATGCTGCCCGTGGTATGTGTATGTGCTGCTGGGATCAAATACGTTTTTCAGATTAGTGTGTTATGTGTTAGTGTCAGGTAACGAACTTGGCCTACCTCTGACCTGTCAGCTTCCTTCGGCTGGAGGCAGGCATGACTGCTTTCCTGCTTCAGCATAGAGAGAGGCTGGACGGGGAATGCCATACAAACCTGAACAGGTGACAAGAAAACAGCCCTAGCTGCCAGCTACCTTCTCTCTCTCTGTTTGTCGTCATTAGCTCTTCGTTTCTGTCAGGAAGGCTCAAGGCTTCATCCTATAATTGATGGGCATGTTGGGAGGACGTAAACTGAAATACAGGCCAGACAGAGACTGGCATTTTCTGGGCTCAGCAGAGGAAGTGGACACAGACTACTCTTCCTGGTTAAGGAAAGAGCATTGGTCCCCAGCTCACCTTTTCGTGGCACTGCCTGTCCGTTCCCAGGATGGCTTGCCCCTCCTGTGAGCAGTTTTGCCAGGTATGTGGAAATGAAAGCTCAAACAGTAGTAGATAAAATTGGATAGACTGCTTGAGGCACTTACTGTCTCCCCTTATACTGTACCTGAACCATCCTCCCCTGGCTCTGCCAGAGCGCTGCCTGCAGCAGGGATGAGGAATTAACTCACGCGCCTCCTCCTAAACGATTTCAGCTTCCAATCTGGTGTGTCAGGATCAACCCCGGTTTCAGCATGGCTGCAGTCCTTCAGGAGCAGCCTCATGAGCTCTTCGGTCATGAGGTGGCAAATTCTGTTACGGGGTGGGGTGGGTGGCTGGGGATGAGCGTAGTAACTCCTTCAGCCATCTGATTTTAATCCCTTACCATATGTGACTTGAAGTCCTTAGATGCCCTCTACTGCCGTATACCAGAATTAACAGATGGCTCTGTGTAACCAAATTCAGATTTGCTGAAGTTTGTTATTATCTCCCCGTCTTTGTAAGTGAATGGGGGAGGGGAAATAATAGCCATAATTATTACAAAATATGCAAAGCCTTTTATAAAGTGTGAGTTTGGGCTAGACATCTTCTCTGACTTTCAATGCCATTGCCCTGTATTTCAAAATTTTAACGCTATTTTTAGCATTCTCTTCAGAGCTTGCTTCTCTGATAAATTATCCCTCTGGGAATAAATTTGATCCAGAAAGATGCCTGAGGCACAGCAGAATTTTCCCCCAGCATTTCAGGCTACATCATGCCAGGTGGAAGGAAGCTGCAAGACCTGCTGCTGTAGATCAGTCTCTGTTCTGGGAAGGAGCTAAAGGATGCGTTTAGCCATCGGATGTATCGTTTGCATGCGACAGAACAGTCCGCAAGAGCCTCTGCCTAAAATGGAACAAGAATGGAATTCCTGTCCCACGTTTGCCTGTGTCATGACAGTTTTGGTGTGCTGGCTGCTACAAAGCAATCCCAAGTCAGTCAAAAATCCTGGAGGGAATCACTGTACAGGCTCTGAGAACCAAGTGTTTCTGCGGTGCTTGAGCTTTCGCTGTGTTGGTTGTATCAGCTCCTTTTCCCTTCTGTAAGGAAAACCCAGCGGAACAATCCCACCTTTAATTCCCTGGCCCAGGCTCCTAACGCTGATTTGACTGAGTGGGTTTGGTCCAATGAAAACAGCAGCCACGTTTTGTGCACATTTTTAAACACGCCTAACCTTTTCTGAGGACAGTCTATTACTGTTATTTTACTCTAGGTGGTTGCCAGTGATGCTACAGCTAGAAGCAGGCACGGCAGGAGAGAGCAGGAGCTTTCCAGTGGAACACGTGACAGCGGGGATCCGCTCCAGGTGGGTGAAGGGGGACACGTACAGAGGACATGCAGGAGCGCCTCTGCCGGGCTAATAAAAAGAGAAAGTGTCATGGGTTCATTGAAGGGGTGAGCTTTCACACTATGCTTTCTTTTCCCTGCAGCACAGTCCTCCATTTTCAGGCACACTGGTCTAGAGTGCGCTACTTAGATTTTTCAGGAGCTTTTGTAATTTTTCTGGAACGTAATCTCAAACTAACAAAAGTCCATAGCAAAATCTTGTTGTGAATGGGGCTTTGTTCTGTGAGACCATGTCTGAGAACGCCGGGCTCTCTGTTAGCCACTGCATAGAAGGCTGAAACATTAATTTGTTCATATGCTTTCATTTTCAGCGTGTTCATTCCTTCAGAACCCTGCCTTTCTCCAAGAAATACGGGAAGCCCTTCAAGTCCTCCTGGCAGGTGGGCTATATATTGTTATGGTGGCAAACCTGCGAAGCTACACCAATTTGTACCACCCGGCAATGTGGTCCATTGCATATATTTTTACTAGATCCATATTTTTCCAATTTCTTCATGTTCTTTCAGTGGTATTTTTTTTCTATCCATCAGGGAGTAGAATCCTGCATCCAGAGAATGTAAATAACAGCTGTTTCCATTCAGTTTGCATTTATATACTTAACGCTTCAAAATAGATTATTTCCAGAAGCTTCCACAATCTAGTCAAAATTCCTACTTAGTCAAAGGTACTAGTGAGATGTTAATGAAATCCCTTTGGACCGGCTGATGGAAAAGATGCAGCAGTGACAGTGAAATTCCCCAAATGACTGATCAGTTATGCTCCTGACAGTTACGCTTCAACAATCAGTTGAAGCGTGTCTTATATTTTTCTTGGGCATTTTCAGTATCAGTTCTTTGGGCAGTTCTAAGGGGGCGAGAGTATGCCAGGTAAGGAGATGAATTGTTGAAAAAGCTGTGCTGAACTGGTAGTGTATTTCTTCCAAAATTCATTTATCACAGGAGTGTAGCTGAAAAGGAAAAAAAAAACAACCCAAAACACCTGGGAAGGTATGTGAAGTGAACAGCTTATTTGCCCGTGTCACAGATTTTTAATAAATAAACACCTCGTGTCCTGAGAATAACTGAAAACCAGCTCTTTAATTTGTTTTTTATCCCACTATTTTCTTTTGTTGATATTTCACTAGCCCTGAAATGGAAACGCAGCATTTTTGTTTAGTAATGCCTAAATGAAGATTTTAAGAATTATGTCCAATTATTGGGTTTTTTCCTCCAGAAAACTTTGAAAGCCTTTCAAAGCCTCATTTTTTGCCAGATGCCTCAACCTGAACCATTTCTTTAGATTTCTTTGATCCTCCGAAGGCTGAGAATTACAGAACACTGACATTTAGCGACCTTTGGTACAGTTCATTTACTCCAATGATGTGGACTGTTGAAGAAGATGCTTACTCCTAAATCCAGATTTTGGTTGAAGTTGCAGAAATGCACTTTCTTCTCTGCATATTTAATTTTGTTTATCCAGAAGAAAAATCCTTTTCTTTTTACAGGAGTCTCAACTGGGGCATCTTTGAACTGGATCAGACAATCCTGATGACTCAAGTTGTTTAGAGAACAGTAATAATGCATGAGTTACTGTTTTTCTGTGTCTCGATAAGCCTGTACCAGACTCATTCAGACTTAGTAGTCAGAACAGCTGAAGACAATCTGAGCTCAGGTTGTCGGTAAAAATGATGTGGGTCCCAACTAGCTGACTTCAGAGGGCGTGCTTGTATTTCTAAAAAAGTCCCAGTGCCAAGAGGTCCAGCTTATATTCACACTAGCTGGGGCTGGTTCCCTTGAGAGCAGACTCCTATATTCACATCCCACAGTACTCCTTGGACTCTTTCTGGTGCCGCTATAAACCCAACACGTAATTCTGATTTTTTCTGTACCTTTCAGTTTGAAGTAAGTGAAATTATGTGAAACTATACTGCAGCCTGTGGGAATGGTGCTTTCCTAGTGTGAAAGTGAGGGTAGGCGCTACGTGTTTTGGAATGTTTGAGGGTTGAGCAGTTTAGAAGAACACACAGGGTAAAGTCAAACAAGATGGGATCTTGGGAGCAGTGCTTGGTGTGAGCTCTACCTGTGGGGGTGTGCAGCCATTGCCTTCCAGAGGGCGAGGTGGAACAGGGGGAAGCAAGGAAGAGGCGTGGGGATCAGCAGCCGGAGCTTGCACTCGCTCCCCAGCTGCAGCAGTGAGCACATACTCAGAGGGACCCTGAGGATCAGTCTGCTGCTGGGGACCGCCTCTGGCTGAGGTGAAGTGCAGGCACAGGTATTACAACTGCAGGATAAATGTTTTGCTCTTGGAGAAATACAAGGCATCTTATGTATCGTTTCCACAAAGTCGTGAGTTAAAATCTTGGTCGTATTGAAGCAAAACACTCACCCAGTTCCAGCGATTCAAGGCTTTGCCCTTGGTCTGGACAAGGACCAGCTAAGGACCGTGTAGGCACAAACCACAGCTGCTCTCCATCAGGACCACCACTGCTCCTCTTCACAGGCCATCGTGTCACCTTTTGGCCTTACCAGTGGCCTCTTTGGGTTCATTTCAAATCTTTTTCTTCAACAAATATGGCCACATAAAGTCAGTGAATCGTAACCCATGCAGCCAACGTATGGCATGTTTATTTTAGTAGATGTGAATATATGCTCTAGAAAGGGAATTCCTCTGCTGTTTTTCTTATCTCTGCTCATGGTGAGCTTACCATGAATTTTGTTCGCACTGTGCCTCTACTCTGGATAGGAAATTATTTTCTTAATCCAATTCTAACATCTGTGGAACTCGCTGCCACCCTCAGTTCACCATCACTAACGCCAAGTTGTTAACTGTATGAAAAATGGTGTGGAGGAAAGGGAGTTTTATAAAGGTATGAGGCGTTCTTGGAAAATAACAAGTGAACCCATACTTAAACCAGTCAGGACTAAAAATTACAAAATAACAAAAAATAAATATGAAAAGGGATGTGAAGCCTTACGCTACTGGACACTGACCAACTGTTAACTAATTATGGGTCACGGAAAATTTTTTTCCTGGCATTTAGTTTATTTTTCAGTTGAAATCCTCCGTGTGTCTTTAACTAAAGCAGAAGGTGAAGATCACTGCTGCAGCACAGCTCTGATCCAGTATAACTCCTCCTGAAGATGCTACTTTACTTAGCTTATTATTTGTTAAAACAAATAAACCACAAATTTGAATAATGAGAATGAGTAGCAGTATTTAAGAAACACTAATCTTTCCATGAAACTAGAGAGCTGTTTTGTTAGCATCAGAGAGTGGGAAATACAGGTTTGTACAGTAGGGTCATGCTTTAATAGTTTAATCTTTTACTTTGGTTAATTTTTATTCTACATGATAATGGCTTAATGCAGTAGCCTAATTTAAGTCACTTCTCACTGTGATACTTACATGGTTAAGCTTATTAGTTTTGGCAGAAGAGATGCTAAAACCTAGCTCTTCCAGAGTTCTTTTTCTCATATTTTGCTGCTAGGGAGATTCTTTTGCTGAGGAACTGTAAACTTTGGTAGCAGTCAAAACTGGCCTTTTTTTTTTAAATGGTAAACTGCCTCTGACCCCAGACCATTCTTCATCTTGACAGGCAGTAAAACTGCATAGAAGCACAACTCTTTTCCGTATTTATTACTTTGATTTTCAGAAAGCCTAGTTGGCAAAGTTTCTCAGCTCTGTTGGCTATTCCAACCTCCTGCGGTGCCTCTAGGTGATGAAAAACTTTGTGATACGTTGATTAGAATTTCTCAGCTACTTCATGACACTTAATAAAGTAGTACTCCAGGCCACAAACTTTTACTTCTCTAGAAGCCCCACCATGCAAAATTGGCGACCAAACGTGCTGTTTGGTTCGTGCAGCTTCCACCTTCTGATGAGCGCCACCCTAACAGCTGTAGTCACATACAGGGGAACTAATATTCTGCGTAAATTGTATTTAAGTTTTCAGATAATTCTGTGCAAATTGCCCAGTAAATTATCACTTATTATGTTCATTTTTCTTGAAGTGCCCAGAGGTAACAGTTGGAATCATGAGCTCATTAGAAGAGCTGCTATAAAGATACATAAGTAACTATCTTACTTCTCCTGTGACTACACACAAAAATAACAGCTTAAGTATTATCTTTTAGCATTGGGGGGTTGATTAAATATAAGGATATTAAAATCCTATACACAATTTATTCAAAATTACAGATTAAATGTGTGTGAATTACTCTATACAGAAAACAAAGAGTTCCTATGTATGAACTATGTGCTATTGAAGGCTAGCAGAAACAGCAAATGTGTTTTTATCCTAAGTGAAGTATTTTTCTTTTACATATATGCTCTTTTAAATAAAATAAAAAAAAAAAAAAGGTAAGACTGCTTTCATTTGCTCCGATGCAGGCATCTGAATCTCAGCTAAGCTTCATCCTCCCTTCATAGACAAGAGGGAAAAAGCACCTCCAGAGAACAATTTGTGTGACATATTCTAGACGATAAAATCTTAAAATAAGATCAACTGCCTTGTGTAGGTACTTTTTTGTGTCAGTTGACTGTAAGGGGAGCCTACAAAGATTAACTCAGGCTTTGATGGCTCATTAGTGCCTGTCTCAAGCTTGGAGATTAATCCAACTTTTATGTATTGTAGGTACACAGTTTGTCTGACATTTATTCTAGTGAGCGGTGGGCTTTACATCAATGTTATATTGTAGCGTTAAAATGCACACCCTCTATTACAGAAGGGGAACACAGTCTACATCTATGTGATCTCGTCATTGTGCAGCTTTGTACTGGGCTTGAGGGTGGAGCGAGCATGTGAGAAATGACAGCAGGGCAGCGGCTAAAATTCATAGAGTGGAATAACTGAGCAATGCAGCGTTGGCCTTAAGCGGCAGTCATTACTCTGACTTGTAACAGAGCTGCAGCAAGGATTTATTCTGGTATGGCAGAATTTAGGCACAGCAGCCAAAAGTCAGACCTATCACAACAGTAAACGGATGAGAAGGGAACTTCCCTATCGGACAGAATAACTGGAGGGGCGGGAGGGGATGGATGGATGGACGGATAACTGCTCCCTCCATTACAGCCATGAGGAGCTGAGGCACAACAACACGAAACTTGCGACATGGTTGTGTCTGGCAGTCGGTTCCGTTACTGTGCCACCGTCGGCCCATTTTTTCAAACTGGGAGTGCAGGGTGTTTTTTGTGTCAGCATGAACACGCATCTCTGCCACACCGTACACAAGTCAAAGCGGTCAAAGCAAACGGGCTAGTCCCGCACAAGAACCTTTGACCCTTTGAATCCAGCCACTTTCAGACCTGCTGGGAAGTTCCTTACGCTCTTACAAGTTTCAAGAGCAGCTAATGGATGTCTCTCATAGCGTTAAATTTGATGATGTAGTGAAATCCTGTATGGTTTCAGGCAAATCCAGTGGCGCCATTGTGCAAGATTGCCTCCTGGTGGTAGGACCAAGAATCTGCAGAACAACAATTTGCACATAGAAAAGGCAAAAACGTGTTTTTAAAGCATGCTTCCTTTTTTAATTCAGGTCTAACCAGAAGAAGTGAAAGAACTTTCTTTTCACCAGGACATCAAGATAAATTGAACTGCGATTTAAATGGTCCAAACTGAGGACAAACGTTTTGATACTTGACTGAAACAGATTTTCCTAATGGTGTGCTAGCAAGCAAAGCCTGAGGAGACTTCTAGTGAGACATTAAAACCAAGAGAAATCAGTAAGATGTACCCAGCTGTCCATATCCAAGGGAATGAGCCTAATAAGGTCCGAGACCCTTAATAACTACTAGATACAAAGCAAATGGCTAAGTGCCCAAAAACGGATACAAAGACACCAGAGCACACTTAACATTGTGAATTCCATGCAGCTGAAGTTTTCAACTACAAAGAACAAGAGCAACAGAAAACAGAAATCCTAGACTTTCAGATGGATTATTCTTTTGTGTAGAAGCAGGACAAGACTCAACTGGATGGGTTTCTAATTCCAAGTTTTTGAGTGAAGAGAAACAGATACTAAGATAGCTTTATGTAGTTGTTCAAGACCTAGAAAATCAGGAGGACAGTTTGGAATTACTGTGAGAGTAGGATTTTAATTAGGTCATGCTTCAGATGACCCAGAAGGATTTAGTAGAGAACAGGGAAAGATCAAGAGCTGCAGTGTAATGCAGGGAACAATTTTAAAATATCAATTTTATGAATTAATGTAATAATAAAATGGCAGAGGGTACATGTGGTGAATGTGTGTTTTGAGGCTGTTTCCAGTAACTAACTGGTCAGAAGAGGAAGTACTTTAAAGATAGCAGTCCAGCACATCATAGATTTTTAGCCCTCAAAATGCCGGAAAAGCCTCCAAAAATGTTTGGGAAACATTGAGAAATCCAACATTTCTACAGCGATTGTGGATGTTTGATCATAGGCAGGGTTTGACAGGCAAGGGCAGACAAATGTGGTAACAGAAAGTTTCTGTAAAGCAAAATGTCTCAATAGTATTAGGCAGCAGTAAGCAAAAGTATCGGGGAGAAGAAGGGGGAAAATAATTGCAAGTTTAAATTAATCCAAGGATAACTTTTCTTACATTGGAGTAAAGTCAAACAGTGACAAATCAGGTCTCAGCTTTCCAATAATAAAAGTGGCTCAATTTTATGCAGTGGAACGTAACAAAACACTAAACATGAGCTGTAAACGTCTCGCTT